>CAODLS010371943.1:0-25224 GCA_948243855.1 Flueggea neowawraea
TTTATTCTAATTAGAAAATATTTTATTCTAATTAATTGTTAAGAAATTATTACCTAAAATATTGAATTTTCACTATGGTTTGCGACAAAGTGGTTGCAATTTTAGCAATCAATTCATCACAACATTCCCTTTTGCGACGCATTGGTCGCAAACCAATGTAAATATTAATTATACATTTACAAATTAATTGCTTCATTAAAAATATTCAAGATTTTAATTTAAATTAATATAAGAAATTAATTGTTAGTAATTTTCACCCTAGTTTTGATTCTTTTATTCTAATTAATTGTTTAGAAATTATTACCTCAAATATTGAATTTTCACTATGGTTTGCAACGAATTGGTCGCTAAAATTATTTGTTGCAATTTTAGCGACCAAGTCGCAACATTCCTTTTTGTTAAATAAAATCTTTGAATAATACATTCCACTGAACAATTAACTTAATACATACACGATTCAACCTTTAAATTGCAAGCAATCTGGTAATTTTCAAAGATTTATGAAATTTTAAGAAATATAACAACACAAACAATCAATTTGTTATATTAATAAAAATTAAGAGCTTGAATATTTGTAATGAAACAATTAATTTATCAAATGTGGTTTGTGACGAATTTGTCCCTAAAGTTACAACGAAATGACATTTGTAGCAAAAAATTGTGACGAAAAGTATTTTGTCTCAACATTTTGCGACGAACTGTTTTTTGTTGCAATATTTATGACGAACGGGCATGTGGTCGCAGCTTTCATAATGCTTTCTCTGTTTTAATATCACGTAAATAATAACCTATTATTAATTAGCATAATTTATTAAGTATTTTGATCACTTTTTTGTGTTACTAGAATTTTTTTCCATACTAATATTTTTTTATTGCTATAAGTATATTTTAAGTTAATGTATATTCATAGCTCAAAAAAAAGCTTAATATATATTAAAGTATTATTGGCGTGATATTATATCGTCACTTTAATTTATATCGTCGTTTATATATATACGTGACCAGATTTTTTTAATGCGTATTTAACTATTGATAATGTTGCAATTTTGTTTTCATTTTTTGAGCAAGATATACGTGAGAATTCAGATATTCTAAACTTAAGGAGACAAAGAATAGTTGTTACAATTAAATAATAGATAGTTATCAAGCACATTCCTAAATAGTTGGAGAAAAAAAGGGAAATATGTAACTAACTAAACGCACACATTAAAAATTTTGAAAGTTCATTTTTGAAAGTGGTTTAACGCTGTTCGTTGAGATATGCGAATAAAATTACAAGGGCATTCGTAGTTAAAAGTGGGATATTGACCCCCCGATGGGTCGAGCGAAACAGGGTACGCTAACCTCAGTTCGCGGCGCGGGTGGGAGCAGTGTTGTCACTCGAACCTGTGTTGCATAGAGCTGGTTGTTCAGGTCGGACCCGTTTGTTCTTGGTGATGTATTACGGTGACCACACTCGTGCAAGAGCCCAAATCCGCTGCCGGGTGTCAACTATGACTCACATGAACATTCTGTGACAGGGAAGGTACCTTCTGGTTTAAACCTGTTTGGTAAAGCTCAGCAGGGGTACGTCACCTACCGATCGTCCCACATCCTTTTTCGGCAAAAAAAAAAGTGCGATACTGGTTGTGCTTTGGTTGCAATTAATTTCGAACGGATATACACGTGTTATTTTCCCTGTTGGTTCATTCAAATTGGACCGAAAATTATTCAGTCCGAATAGATAGGAAACAGGGAAACCCATACAAGAGGAGGGCCGTGTTGGGCGCAATCATAGAGGGCCCAACGCATGCACACTTGTTTAGGCATCAATAAGAAACGACAGCGGCAACGGATAACGGAGAAGATACGAACGTTTGGAAGACAAACATATACAGTGGAGAAGCAAATGGTGGGCGCCACCTCCTCCTCTCTGCATCCGAAACTTCTCTCTTTTTTCATCGGAGACCGCTTTGTCCAGTCCAAACACCCCCTCTCTAACCTCCTCCGCTTCACACCAGGTCACTCCCGCTCTTGCCACTTCCTCATGACAAATTACGTAATCTATATATATCTATATATATCTAAAAAAACCTTTCAGAATTTAATATGATAATTTTTAAATTTATATAATCATTGCACTAACCATTTAAATATTTTTTAAATTATAAAATTTTACAAAAATAAATAAAAATATAAATATACTAATAGTATCACAGGATATCGCCCGGCTGCTACACTAATTTTCTTCTAATCTCTCCGCGTTTACAACTCCACAGGAAGGGCACGTGTGTCAATGCGATTAAATGGTACATTCTCTGGCTTGACCAATCTCCTCTTTAACAGAAGGTACGAAACAATCCTAACTGACTCTCTCCGTAGTCGTTGCATTCTATTCAGTTTTGCGTTCAATTTCGTAGAAATTTGGATGACGTGGCAAATGGACGCCGTAAACGGCTGAGACCTGGAAAAGTGTCTCCGTGTCGGCCTGTTCCGGACCACATACAAAAGCCTCCTTATGTGAATTCCCGAAGACCGCCGGGGATTGCTAGTGGACCGGAAATTCACGATGAGGCTGGGATTGAGTGTATGAGAGCTTCCGGACGGCTCGCGGCGCGGGTTCTTGAGTACGCCGGGACTTTAGTCAAGGTAACTTAAAAAACCTAACAGACTGAACCTATTTTGTAACGAGTGATTTGAAGACCGATGAATTTGAATAATGTGTGATGAGGCGTGTAGTTTGGAGGTAGTAATTGTTGTTGTTGTTGGTTGTTGACAGCCAGGTGTGAAGACGGATGAAATTGACGAAGCTGTTCATCAGATGATAATTGATAATGGGGCGTATCCGTCGCCTCTTGGCTATGATGGATTTCCTAAGAGTGTTTGCACGTCCGTGAATGAGTGTATCTGTCATGGAATACCTGATTCTCGGGAACTCTAGGTTTTCTTTTCTTTTCCTTTTTGTTTTGCTATGTTTATGTTTCGTTTGTAATTTTGTTGAACATGGTACGTTTATAGTTAGACAAGCATTTGTTTGCAGGATGGTGATATAATAAACATTGATGTTACGGTTTATCTGAAAGTAGGTGTATGCTTTTCTTTTCTCTTTATATGCTTGATTATAGTAATGGCATTGGAAGATTATTGTATTTGCTTTGATTTTGATATGCAGGGTTATCATGGTGATACATCAGCAACATTTTTTTGTGGAGATGTTGATGATGATGCTCAAAAACTTATTCAAGTAAGCTTTTGGAGCTTTAATATGTTCAAAATCTTAATCAGTATTTGGCATGCCCTACCGCTGTTACATATTACTTAGAACTTAGAAGAAGCAGATTAGTAGCTTCCCAGTCTTGGAAGAATCAATTTTCTTGGTTACTTGCAAATTATTTGTGGTTTAAAGAAGATTTCCTTTGCCCTGGATGGTGGTTATTTATTCTATTCCATGTCAAAATTTATGTTCTTTTATGTTTAAAGGTTGAGAATCAGTCCCTGGAGAAGAAAAATTATTTGACTCTAGGCTTTAGCTGTTTCAACCACTACACTATATTTAATTTTACTCCTATGTGGATGTTACTTTCCCCATCCTGTAGGTAACAAAAGAATGCCTTGATAAAGCGATATCAATATGTGCACCAGGAGTAGAGTACAAGAAAATCGGCAAAACAATACAGTAAAACATCTTCCGTACTCATTTATTTCTTTGTAACATGTTATGTGGACTCACTCTTTTTCTCTGATAACAAGAGTATAGCGATGACCACAAATTTGAATTTCTGTGCCGTTATTTTTTCCTCCCTTATAATTTGCTTTTTCCTTGCGAAGTGACTATGCAGATAAATATCATTATGTGTTGTCAGACAGTTTGTCGGCCATGCTGTTGGACGTGTTTTCCATGCAGATCCAGTCATTCTACAATCTACACTACAATATGCACTCTAAACTTGATTCTCTGGTCTTATTTTTCTTTTTTTTTTCCCTTTTTTTATTTCATATCCCATGGTTTTCCATAGTTTTGATATATCTCTGTTAGTTTGTGGTGGAACCTGCCTTTTATTCCTGTGTCTATTTTGTACCAATTTGATCAGCCAGCAAAACTGAAACTTGCTTGAAAATCAACATGAAACTGACCATGTGATATGTTAATGTTGTTCTCACCTTGGCTTTTTTTTGAAGGTCACCTTGATATTTTTTTGAAGGTCACCTTGGCATTTTGATTCACATCACTTTGTTTCTTAGGCCTTGAATATTTGAATTTTATACAAAAAACAGAGGATTCATGCATTGAGAGATATTTGTCATCTTTTATAAAAACAATAATACTGATAATGTGCAAAATATTCCCAGGGAACAATGATGGTGGGCGAATGAAGCTGAACCAAATATTCACTATTGGTATGTATTGCTTGTTTTTCCATTATGATCCTCTTTTTAGTTTTTATAATGCTGTATATATTTAATTGAGATTCGTGAAGGTATAGAATCTAGATTCTTCATTTAGAAACTTTTTTTAATGGAAAAACCTTTTCAGTTCTCTCATAATGTCATTCTGAGAATCCTGTGCTTGGTTATAATAAAGTTGTTGTTAATGCATATGTCAAATGTTAAAAACAAAATCAATCTTGCTATGCTAATTCTTTCAAACTATGCCATGTGAAATTTCTGCAGAGCCCATGCTGACAATGGGTAGCATTAACCCTATAATGTGGGATGATAACTGGACGGTCGTCACAGAAGATGGAAGTCTTTCAGCACAGTTTGAACATACCATTCTTATAACTGAAGATGGGGCTGAGATACTTACCCAGTGCTGATTGCAAGATTGACAAGAGGCAGCTAATACTTACAGGTCTGTCCATTTCCGGAGCCTGTACTTTCGTGCATAATTTCACTAGGATTATGCACTTTTCTGTGACTCGTTTCATGATTCTTTTCGATGCCCATAATTTATTAACTGTGTATGTCATTATTATTAATCATTGTAAGGGCATCATGGAAATTATAATTTGTGAGGCAATTACCGTTATCGGGAAATTTTTGTTGTACTTTCTGCCAAAAGTTAGATACTGCAGAATCTAGCACATGTATACCAAACAATTAAAGATTCATTGTCATGTGAAAGGAACATGATATATTCAATATCTTCATTCACTGATATCAGCATATAGGCATATTGCTTGTTCGCGAATCGTCTGGTGTCTTTGTTCGAGCACTGTTGGGCCAAATAATGGGGTAGGTCTCCTAGCGGCGTTTGCTGCATTCCTAAGGTTCGAAAATTCGACCTTGATTAAGCGATCCAGCTCCCTTACCAACTGGCTTGTTCGCGAATTGTGAATTAAGAATTATGTTATGTATCTCTATTGGTTTTTACCATTAGAAATGTCTATTTCGTTATCCACTATTTTTAAAACATACCCATCTATCAATAGTGATAACAGGTAAGTGTTACTCGAGTTGACTTCAACACTAAGATTGGCGGATTCAATTTTTGGTGGCTACATAGGGCTGGAATTTTGTCCTGGTGATTACTTGCACTGACTTATTAGAAAGTGATTTGAATCTTCTTTAACTGGTTTAGCAAGCAATTTCTTTATTCAAGGGAAATCCTTCTGGTAAGACATCATCAGGGTGTTCTTAATTTTGTTGGGTCAATTAAGTATCTTAGATTGGTACAGCGTATTGACTACCAAATTCCAGGATTGAAATTTCGTGACGGTTTTATTGATAGAAAATATAAGGTAGAAGGTTAGGTGGATCATTGCTTTTATGGTGGATTAAAACTTGTCGTTAGCTGAGTTTTAGCACATTGAAAAGAGATAATGAAAAGTAAGTTATTTGATTTCACAAGAAATTTCAAGTGAAGATTGATTCTCTGAGTCATTACTGACATCAACAACATTAAATCATCGCCAAGGTAGCTTTTCACATGTAAGCAGAAGTTAGTTTGATTAACATCACTCTTCACATTTATTTTCACGACGAGTGGCTTTCAGCCGTATGTTTTTGTCAAACTAATTCATATTTGTTAAGTTTTAGAGGTCGTCTTTGTTATTTGAACTACCCATCAAGTCACTTCTTCAAAAAGTTTAGTCGAATCATCTTTCTGAATTTGCACAATCCATAAAATAATTGGCCTCTGTTTAATGGATTGATTGATCACCTGTATATATGGATTCAAATGTTGTACCTTTTTTATTTTAATCGGAATACAGAATGTAGAAAAATGAATTGACCGATGTTAATGATGCTACAATGTTAATTTCAAGACTGAAACTAAACATAAAAAAAACAATGATAGATAGCAAAAAACACAAATGCAAGTAGCCTGGTTATTCAAATAGACTGCAAAGTGGGATATATGTCGAGTGTATTCTGGTTAATGGCACTTGCAAAGCTGATGCGATAATTGGGTTCATTAGATTGATGAAGTAGGGTTTAAAACCATTAATCTTCAGGTGCTTCACCATAAAAAGATCGAAAGGGATCTTTCAAGGCTTGATAAAGCTCTCAAAGACTGCCACCACGTCCACTAACCAATAGTGGTGCCACAGACCTAATCAAAACTTCCATTACAGTTACTTGAATGATCCTGAATCTCTTCTGAACTTTTTTTAGTCTATTCCTTAGTTGATTACGATATGTTATGGCATTCAATGTACACGTTTTGTTGCATTTTACAGCTTGTTGCCATTCTCATCATTGTGTCTTCACCTTCTTTTGATCTTTAGATCATTAAGTCCATAAACAAGCCAAACTTCAACTGGTCATGAGGTTAGCTACCATAACACTCAGGTTACTATACCAGTGGTGGTGTGCTTTCAGGTTAGATGGTTGATCAAGACACCACCGCGATGCCTAAAGGTATTTCGCACGAGTTTAAGTTGATAGCGCACACATTCAACTACTTGAACTAACTCAAGTGGATATTTCTTCTATATATACATATATCCTTCTCCAATAAGTGTCCATGCATGCATTTCAAACATGACATTCACCGATGAAATCAACCCATCAAGCTATGGTGAAAGAATTACAGTTCTGAGCATTGACGGGGGAGGAATTAGAGGCATCATCCCCGGAACCATTTTGGCCTTCTTAGTGTCCAAACTACAAGTATAAATTAATTTTATGACATTATATAACAAGAATTAATGTTCTTAACCTTGTACCTTGTTTAGTAAACAATTAGTCATCTTTCTGCATATTGTGTAGGAACTTGATGGAGAAGATGCTCGAATTTAGTAAACAATTAGTCACCTTGTTAGTTCTCGTGAATCAACCTAATTGATATTTTCCTATTCCAGAGTCTCAATCACAAACTCCATCCGTTTTTCCGCAGAACTCACAACAGTATTTAATCATTAGCAATTACCGAATTGTCAATCAAGGTGTAAATTTCATTCATCAATCTACCATTCATCACAACCGAAGATCCATTGTACACCCGAATTCTTCCACCTCTTCCAGAGAAACTATAACTATGCTTAGCCAAAGCACTAACAGAGATCAAGTTCGTTCGCAACCCAGGAACATACCAAGCATCAAGTTTCATGACCATCTCATTATGCATCCTGATATTCAAAGATCCACTACCCTCAACACTCACCTTCTCCCCATCTCTTCATCTTCTAATTTAACACTGTCTTTTCATTCTTTAAAAGAATCAAACAGTTTCCTAAAAAAATTCATGTGATAAGCCGCACCAGTGTCAATAATCCAGCTATCTTCAGATCTACATGCAGAAACTGTCAACACTTCATTGTTCTCTCCCTCATCAGAATTATCCTGAAACTCCACATAATTATTTGAAACAACTGCTGCACTTGATTTCCTACCGTTTCCCTCATATGGTCAATTCTTTTTTACATGTCCAATCTCCTTACAGTGATAACATCTCAAATCATGATTCTTACCCATTCCCTTACCCCTACTAACGGTTAACCCAGACTCCACTTTGTTTTCACCTGAACTAGAAGTTAAGCTCTTCAATTCTGTAGACAACAGAGCATCTTTCACATCATTAACAGAAATTTTATCTCTACCATACATGATAGTATCAACAAAACTCTCATATGACTCAGGCAATGAATGCAACAGAAACATAGTTTGATCATCATCATCAATGTCAACACCAACACCTCTCAAATCTAATATAATCTTATTAAATTTATCAAGATGTTTTTTTACTTGCATGCCTTCTGACATCTTCAAGGTATGCAGCCGCATTTTCTGATAAAGCTTGTTCGACAAGGATCTCTTCTGATACCTACTCTCCAACTTTTTCCACAAGTCTACTGCAGTAGTTTCATCAGCCACTTCCCTCAAGACTTCATCCGTCAGACTTAATAGAATTGTACTATCTCTCTCTTCATAGCCTCCGCTTTCTACGCCGCTGTCAGTTTTAACGGTAATTTATCTTTACACCATTGAATTTCTCAATATCGAATTTGTACGAAGACATATTCTTTCTGCAGAACAAACCCAAAGTTTCTGAACAAACTTCGGTGGCTCTGATACCACTTGTTAGGGAAAACCGACGATAGAAGAATGCGAAATAAAACAAAGAGCAATTACACAATAACACAAGATTTACGTGGTTAGATCAATAATCGATCTACGTCCACGGACATAGCACAAATATTCTATTATTCAGAGTTACAACAGGCCAAAAGACTACAAGAATTGTCTCAAGCCATCTATTTATAGCATACAATGAAACCCTAGTCAAATTAGACCACCCAAAACCCTAGAATCCATCCTAAATCCTTCCAAAATTAAGACACGGGTCGCATGGGCAAAGACATGGACAAAGGAAGCACAAACACGGGAAAAAGTCGTGACCGTGTAAAATTGGTCATTACACGGGAAGGGACACGGTCGTGTCCCAGGACGTGTCCTGCACTGATTCACCAAATCCGCCCCTTTTCTTCACCATTTCCGTCCCCTTACAGATTTTACAATGACTTGCAAATCTATTCACCAAAGCATTTCGATAGCGTTTCCATTAAATACTATGTGATGTTAACATTATGCAATGCCAGATGAACAATGTACTATCACGTTAACACTTACAGAAAAAAAAACTAAACGTAATAAATTTAGAATTAGTGACTGTAAAAATAGCGTATTTACTAAAAATTTTAAATAGTAACAGCGACTTTAGATGTTTCATTATTTTCAAACATGAAAAGTCAAATTTATGTAATATTGCAGTTGTTTTTATTGGAGGCCGTTTATTCTATTAATAAATTTTGTCAAATTCCAACGTAATATCATCATACAACAAACCGATCGTATTGACTGGTATGCTTAATTGCGTGGTGTAAGAATTCTTCGGCAATATTATTAGTCTAGTCTGATTAAAAAACCATTCTAATGTGTATAATTAGCATTTTATAATTCTGAAAATGCGCCTATATTTCTACGATTTATGCCCAACTCACCGGGAAAAAAAATCAAATATTTACTGCAATTTTGTGGATAGTCAATTATCAGTAAATGATTAAGATGATCATGATTTCATGCATATGTCATGCCTTCGTTAAAAGCATGTGCTGTGGACCGTAGAAAAAAAAACTGGAGTTGGTGAGAAATGAAATTTAAATGTAATAAGTCAAATTTTATAACCACTCCTAAGATATTTCCGACAAACTGGAGTCCGTGACGCCCCGCCTTCGTCCATGCCCCTCACAATACTGTTTGTGTGTGTAGACTTTTTCTTTGTTTTTTGACAAGTAATTTTATTTGTTCTTGTTAAGAATTAAATTTTCAATTTTTTGACATTAAATTAACTCTAATAATAATAAATTACAAATCTATTAGTATACCTCTTTGTTAGTAACATCTTTGAGATGATGAGCCTCAATCTCTCACGGGCACCTTTTTTTTTTAGGTAAGTCATAATTCTTGAAATTTTATTCCTTTAGAACAAAGTATTTTAGAAAAAAAAAAGTAAAAATCAAGTACATCCATCATGAGATTATAAGAAGTCTAAATCCTAGTTATCAAAAACCAAGTGGTCCCGTAATAAAAATAAAATCATAAAGTAACAACAAGTTGGTTAACTATTGAAGGTATCCTAAAGGTATACATAAAGCATACAAATAGCAAAAACAACCAAGGTTCAAGTTTTTATCTCGATTTTCAGCAAGCACAGCGGATATTAGGATCAATGCAAACCTAGAAGTTGAACCACAATATCAACAAGTGGGAACGACTATTTAGTAGCGCGGTATAAGAGCTTTTTGGGATTGTAATCAATTAGGAAGACTAAACTTCCTTTTGCCTTCTTGCTCTCAAGGTGGGAAAAAGAAAATTGAGATAGAGAGCTTTCTGTTGGTGTCTCCGTAGAAAAAAAAAAAAGGAAAGAAGCCCACTTTTCTCTTTTATATATTTTCTTTCTTTTCCTCCTTCTTTTTATCTTTGTTTCATTACGCAATAAATTGCAAAAGTCCAAATAATAAAACAATGAAGATTGTTCTAGAATTGGGCCATCAAAATGGACTTTAATAGGGCTTCTAATCAATTGGGCTTCACAGGCCCAATTACTCGGTCCATCCGTCAATCCAATAATTGACGGACTCGGTTCTACTCATTAACGTTATGGGCGGACCTAATTTTCCAACATCTATATTTTGCTCAAAAGCTTTTAGAGCATTGGCCATTCTTTCGACATTGAACTTTAGTAATTGTGAGGGATAAATCATTTGTCGTTTTTAAAGTATAATGTAATATGTTTTACGATCTTGTGTTTTTAAAAAGCTCATATGCGGTCTTTAACATAGACTGCATATGAGTTTTTTTAGAGAGGAAAAAAGAGTTTTTTAAGAAATCTCAGGGACGATAAAGAAGTTTTTTAAAATCTAAGAACTGAAGAATATATTACATTATACCTTAAGAACGGTACATAATTTAATTACCTTAATTGTGACCCAACCTCCCTAATACTGATAGCATCTTGACGAACAACGTCCGTCGTTTTGGGAGAAAATAAAATTTGATTCCGCTACGGAATCATGGAATCGGTTTCTCTCTCATTGGTCGATGTCTTGGTCATCCGTACGTAAACTCTGTCAAACCTATGCGCTTAGTCCTTCTCTTATTGGTTGCATTCGGCACTGTATCATCTTGGCCGAAGCCATCCCTTGTCATGTCATCATCCAAAGGCAAAGGCCTAGACGACTGACTGGTCAACGCATTACTAATTTGGATTTGTTAAACGTCCTCTGATTGAAGCGAATTGATTATTGTCCACGTCTAGGAATAACTTTGTCTCGTTCTCTGGCAATAAGTGAAAATTCTAATCGCTTCTGAGTAGACACGTCTTTGGAATCATATAGTGATTAGTGAGACTGAAAGAATCAATATCCCAACACGTACCTGGAAATCTCAAAGCACTTAACTGCAAGACTTCTATAACTTTTTTTTTCCGTTATATTAGAAATAGCAGGGTAATTAATTTAAAATTAGAATTAGGTTCCATTTATTTGAAAAGAAAAAAATGAATTATTCGGAGTGTTTCGAGATAACTGCATCTTGCATGTATTTAATGGAAGAAGACAAAAGTGAGTTTGACACCAATTTTTATCAAAATCTTAATGCATAAGTTATATGTACTTATTATTTATATGCTCTTCAGTGTGGATCTCTTTTTCACATTGGATTTAGGCCATTGCCCACCTGGTTTCGTCGAAAATTTTCTTTTCGTTTGGGCTTTTCCTTTTATTATTGTCTGCTTGTTTTGTGGTTATAATCTTGACCTATATTTCTTTAGTTCAAACTCATTCCTGGTTACTAAAAAATTACGACTCCACCACTGATTCCTGCATGATTATTTTATTTCTGTAAATTTTGGCAGCCGCTATGGTATGTCTACATCGCCTAGTCTTTAATTTAACTTTTTGTTTAGTCATTTATATTCTAATTAAATATAAAAGAAATAGTGGCCACGATCAACCATAACTTTTTTAGATTTCGTAATTTTTTAGCTATACAGGATAATTTTAGTACTGTTGAAAAATATACTTTCTTAATGTACTTAATTTACTACTACATAACGTTTTATATTTTCATTCTTTTCCCTAATGAAGTTGTAGTGCTAATGAGAGAATAGTTAGAAATGGCAATTGAGTTTTTTTTTAATGCACTGATTAGTAATGAAACAGTTTTGTTAGAACCAAACAAAGTAAAAAAAAAAACCCTACTCTATTCATTCTCCATTATATTCTATAGAACAAATATTTTTATTACTTCTTGTTGAAATGCAATTTTAGTAGCTTTTGTTATTTAGGATATGACGTTTGCAGGTGCTCTGAGATGATTTTTACTTGCCGATAATTGTAAATTTGCAAGTATTTCCTTAGCCTCATTATGAGTTTTGAGAATTTTCCTATTTTTGGTTAATCCACTATTTCATGGATTAAACCTCAATAAGATAATTTACTTACAAAAACCATTTTACGGTTAAATCCTATGTTGTTCCTGTGGTTTGGTCTAATCTTCTCTCTGGTCCCTGTATTTTCAAAAAGCTCCTCTCTCCTCCCTGAGGTTCCCTGAAATTATGAACTATTCATCCAATGTTACGGAAAATGCAAAAAGACTATGTTGCTCATGCCAGGTTGGCCTAGCGTTTCCCTCCAAAACACACAATGATCTCTCTCTCTCTCTCTCTCTCTTATTTAATGCCTTCTGAAAAGTCCCTCCAACCCACCCTCTATACTCCCTCTCTCAACTATCTAATCTCCATATCTGAATCCCAAATTTCTGCTCGCTTTTTTTCAATCGAAATTGCCAACAAAGAAATTGAGAAGGCATTTGGAAAACGAATTGTTGGATTCGAAGAATCGATCGTTGTGATAAGCAAAGTAAGTAAATTACATGAATTTCCAGTTTTGAAATTGATTTCTCTTTTGCCCATTTAGGGCCTGCGAGGTGTGTGATTCCTTTTTTTGTATCTTTCAATACAACTGTGTTTGTGTTGGTGCAGAGTGGTAGTGACATAACACAACATCACTTTCATGTACAACTTTAAGCATGTCACCGTGGAGAACATTGATCCGGACCGCTATTCCTACTTGGATCTGTTCGACCATACAATGGAGTGCTTTCCTATTTCAGCAGGTTTGGTTCTCACTTTTTACATTGGTAGAGGGTTTGCTATTGAGAGTGACAAAGATGTGATGAAAATGTTTGAGAGTTGTAGGCACGAGAGAAATATACTTATCATAATTGAAAAGGTTGGTAGTCCTATTGTTGTTTTCAAACCTGAAGGGGGTCTGATGTTGAGAGTGTTGATGAGGGTGAGACTGTAACACAGCTTGGAACATCTGGTGTGGTTGAGAATGAGAATGTAGTAGAGCCTGAAGTAGAGCCTGAAATAGAACCTAAATTAGAGCTTGAATTAGAGCCTCAAATCAATCAGAGAAGGAACAGAACCCTGAAAACCAATCAAATGCAGACTCACATAAGGAACAAACCCTTGAAAGTGAACTCGATGTTGAGTCTGAAAAGGAACCACTACATTGTGAGAAAAACAAAAAAAGAGTTAGAACAAAAGCTCATGTGAAGGAAAAGAAAAAAAAAAGGGCATTACCGTTTTAGAAGCAAAGTGGATGATGATGTTGTCCTATCTGATGAGCAATACAATGATTCGGATGATGAATACATTGGTGAAATAGATGGCGATGATGGTGATCTCGAGGAAACCAAAATAGATAGCAATGATGGTAGTGGTATAGATAGCTTTGATAGTAGTGAATCTGATGGTGATTGGAGTGAATGTCAAATTGAAGATGAAGATGATGAGGTTAATGAATCTGACGATGAAAACATTGTAGAAACAGTAGATTCATTGAAAGGTTGTGGGAAATTGTTTAGGGCTCCAATGGATGATAAATTTGAATGGAGAGAAGGGTTGGTTTTTAAAGATGTTAAGAGATTATATTGTCAAGGGAGGATATGACATTGTCCGGAGTAAGAATGATAAACTTAGACTCATAGCTATGTGTGCAGTTGGTGGTTGTGAGTGGAGATTTCATGCTAGTAGGTTGCCAGATGATGTGACTTTCAAGGTTAAAAAAGCAACAACCCCACACACCTGTGAGAGAGCTATTCACCATAATGCAGAAGCTACTTCCAGATGGATATTCAAGAAGATAAGGGATGAATTGAGATATCAACCGGACATGTCATATGATGCTATGAGATCTCATCTGACAAAGAAATACGGTTTAGAGTGTAAGAAGTGGAAGTTGTATAAAGCAAAGCTTATTGACATACTTAAAGTTGAAGGCATATACGAGAAGGCTTATGCAAAGCTAATACCTTATACAAGAGTCCTTCATGAGACAAATCCAGGAAGTGTCATAAAATTTTCCTTTCATGAGAGGTAAGACTTTAGTCAACCTTCTGTTTTCTAGAGAATATTTGTTGCTTTGAGTGGATTGGTTCAAGGATTCTTGAACAGTTGTAGACCATTCTTTGGAATTGATGGGGTGTTCTTAAAAGGGCCATTTAAGGGTGTTTTGTTAGCAGCTACTGCTCTGGATGGGAATAAGGGTGTGTTTCCTTTCGCTTGGTATATTGGAGAAGGTAAAAGCAGTGAGAGTTGGACATGGTTCTTGGATTGCTTGAGTTTATGCATAGGTGATAATAATGGAGGAGTCCCCTACATTATTATGAGTGATAAGCAAAAGGTGATATTCTAATTAAAGCCTCTTCTTCTCTAAGTTTGGGATATATGTATAAATGTATTTGCTAATTACTAATGTTTCATTTGTAGGGCATAATTGATGCAATGTACCACAGGTTTTGCAATATGCACCTATATGCAAACATGAAAAGATAATTTAGAGGTTTGGGAATCAAGGAAACATTTTGGGCTGCAACTAGAGCTACAAACAAAATTGAGTTTAAGAAAGGTATGGAAGCTTTGAAGGAGATTTTAGTGGCAGCTCATGACTGGTTGGACTCCAAACCTCATGAACAGTGGTAAACGTATGCATATGACAACGCCTCTCACAGTGAGCATAAAACTAACAATGTGTTAGAGTATTTTAATTCAAAGCTTGGATCTTTGAGAATGTCAACCCCAATGACAATCTTTGACAAACTGAGGGAGAAAATGATGTTAAGGCTCCACCGAAGTTATGCTAAGGGATGTTCAATGGAAGGACCAGTTACCAAAGATTGTAAGAAGAGGGTTCAAAAATTGATGAATCAATCTAGAAGGTGTGTGATTTTAACTGGAAGGGATGAAAATTATGAAGTCCAAGAAGATGATGAGAAATATGTTGTCAATCTCAACAGTAACACATGCACTTGCAATTGGTGGAGCCTAGTTGGAATCCCTTGCAAGCATGCCCTGAAAGCCATTTCATACAAAAGAGTAGATCCGTATAAATATTGTCATTCTTGCTTCTTTGTAACAAATTATGTAAACACATATGCAGATATTATATACCCAATTCCTTCAATAGATCTGACTTGTCAGAACCCTACTGAGAAAGTAATGCCTCCGCCTATGAAGAGGAATCTCGATAGGCCAAAAGTATTTAGGATAAGAGAAGAAGATGAACATCTCAATGGAAAGAGAAGTGTCACAGTGAGGTGCTCCTTGTGTGGTAATATGAGGCATAACAAGATAGGATGTCAAGGAGGTGCTCCAAAGAAAAGATCCAAGGGAAAGAAGGTTGTGAAGAAAAGAAGCACAAAGGAAGTGGAAGCAAGAGGAGGAAAAGCTACAAAGAAGAGAGGGAGACCTAAAGGAGCTATTGCACCAAAAAACAAGAAGAAGCAAAAAAAGCAACCAAAGGTGAATTTCATTTCACCCTACTTGCATTTGATGTGAATGTCGTGTAATTTACATTGTTTCTTATTGAAATTAGGTTAGACCATCCATTAGAAGTGTGGCTGCAAGCTCGTCCCAACCATTAAGTGGGGTTGGAAGCTCTTCCTGACCATCGACAAGTGGGTATTGATCTCAACAATTCAACCATATGACTTGCCTACTTTATTTTGCTTTGTTTGAACAATGCATTTTGTGCAAACTTATTACTTCTTTTTTATGTTGTAGTTGGACCACATTTATTTTGCATGTGTGGTGGCCCATTTTGGACATATGTATTTATTTTTTTCTAATTAATAAATGCTTTAAAGTATGCCTTTAAAATATTTGTTAAGGAAATTCATGTCTGTGTGATACATGTGACAATGACTTGATAATGAAAAAACGTTAAACCACAGGATTCGAAACTGACAATTATTTTTAAACCTCAAGGATCGTTAAATTGAATAACTAATCATTACATTCCATTGTATTACATCGAAATTCTCCTTCTAGCATCACAGTATGAGTGAAGAGATAGTGACAAAGGGGTGTTTTCATTTAACCAAGTGCACCAAATTACACACAAAAACACATTACAGTACACAAATCTGAACACACAAAACCTAAATCTACCTCAATTTTTCCACAACAACAATCAACACAACACAAAACAATACAACACAAATTTGACCCATATTCTTCAAATAGATCACTTCCTTCTCCATCTTCATCATCATTTGGATAATTTCTCTTCTGACATGCCTAATTTCATCCGAAACTGCAGATGTAACTTCAGGAAAGTTTTGCCCACCCTAGAAAACTACCACAAATGCACCTATCATAGAGATAATACAACCTCCCTTTGTTGTTAACCATTTTTGCGATCTTCACTCTTGCTTTCCTGCCACATGAGCATACCATATTCTCAAATCTTACACCTTTATCTTATTTGCTTCCATATTCATTTACTGTGTTCCTGCTAGAAGACATTGTCAAACAAAATGGCTAAACAAAAGGGACAACAACACAGAAGCACCTGAGATTTTTTAGGGACAAAAGAAGCAAAAGGGAAACAAAAAAAATTCTGGAGCTTTGTTAGGGATAGAAGAAAAGAAAACCAAAAAAAAGTGGAAGAAGACAGTAACGTTGGGAGTGATAAAAACTGTGCAAAAGGTAATACTCTCATTAAAATTTACTTTATTTCAAATTTCAATCCATATAAGCAACACCTAAGGCCACATCAACAAAATTAATAGAATTATTAACGTTGGACGAACGGTTCAAATTTCAGGGAACCTCGGGGAGGGGAGAAGAGCTTTTTGAAAACACAGGGACCGAAGAGCAGATTAGACTAAACCACATGGACGACATAGGATTTAACTCAGTATTTTATTACTTCTTACTCTATCCAATGACTTTAACCATGATTTTCGACAAAATCAGTAATATAACTAATTGAGTTAATTATCACAGGTGCCTCTTGAAAATTTTTGATTTGTAATAATACACCCCATAGTTTCTATATTATAATAATAGAATGTTTAAATTTTGATGTGTAATAATTCCATTTTCAAAATTATGAATTTTAAAAATGCCACATGAAGACCCCTATGAAGACCACTAGTGTAGACGTCCAGTAAAGACTCTAGAAATCTATGAAGACCTCCAATAGAGACCCCTAGAGACCAAGATATTTAGTGGAGACCTCTAGAGACTAAAACCTCCAGTGAAGACTCCAGAAGATCTAATCTGATATTTTTGCAAATTAGTTTTTGAGATGGTATTTTTAAAAATCAATTTTTTAAATTATTATAAATGTGTGATTTTCCTAATTAATTTATGTCTAATCGTCAAGGTGTAAACAGGTAAAGCCTATATCTACGACCTTAAGAAATTAAGGGCCCTCTACATAACCTAATATATTAGTAGGGCTTTGTAGTATATTGCCAGGCCTTTGCAAAATAAAAGAGGCAAAATTTAATGTAAAAGGAGATTAAAAAGATGGAAAAACTTCACGTATACCGCATGTAATGTGTTAATTTTTTTACAAATAAGCTTCTTGGAAACTATTATAAAAATGATCTCACACTCAAATCAATTTAAAAATCGCATCCTGATGAGCGAGAAATTGCGAAATCATCGCTAAAAATTGAGTTCTCATAAGAAACTAAGAACATAGTGCGAGAGAAGTTTTTTCATAATTTCTATACAGGGGTATACAAAATGTGTACAAACGTAGATAAAACTAAAAATAATATTTAAAAAAGTTAAAAAAATCTATCTATTTTTTGAAAAATAGCATAAAAGGCTTGCAATGAGTATGAAACGATTACAACTCTAAATATATGAAGGTCAGTTCTAATATATAATATTTTTTTATATTTTATTCTATAAAATATACATAGGTGTACAAGAGAAGACAAAGATTTTGCTAGATGCATTGACAGAATAAAGTCAACGTTTCATTGCTAGCAGAAAGAGCAATTTCATAAAAAAAAGTGCCAAACAATATGTCATTTGATCCACTATGAAAAGACAATAATAACTTGTTATGATGCTATGATTCGTGTATTATGACCGTGAAACTTTATTTTAGGACCTGGATCGTCAATGCCATTATTAAGTCACTGAAAATATATTTTGCAGCAATTTTCTTCTCCAAAAATGATAAATACGTCAGAACTGCTATGCCTATAGAGTTGAAATATCTTTGTAGAAAAGAAGAGATGAAACATTTTTCTATAAATTAAAGAAGAGAATTGTGAAACAAAGAGAATGCATAGTATAAGACGCATCTCATGATTGCATATCCTTCAACTAAAGGCTTAAAACGAAAGACAATTGAGGAGCTTGTTCAAAGAATGAGTCTTTGTTGTATTAGTATTGACTTTATTGATATTTTGATTGATGTTTTAACGTTCTTGAGCTCAATAAAAGTTTGTAATTGGCAATTGTTTTTGTTTATATTAATGATTGTGTACACACACTCACTCATACATGTATCAATTATTCAATTCAATTTCTCAAAAAAAAAATTGATTTATCAAAAAGAAAAAAAGGTCATTTTATCAATACACAAGCATCATTTCCATCCCCGTTATTGAGTGTAAGGAAGAATGGGATGTTGAAGTGTATGGTTGTGGTAACCCGCATTATGTGACTTGTTTTTGGATAATCACCCTTCCACAAAACAGTGAATGAGGCGAAACAAAAATTATTCTCGTTATGTTTTCTCACACACAAGCTACTGTATTGAGGAAAAGTGAAATAACTCTTCAAATTATAAACGGCCCCATATAAATGTGGTGCCCGACACATAACTACATCATATTCGGACACTGAAAATTTTTGATGCTTACATTTTAAAAGAAAAGCTAGATACATATCATGCATAACAAATCAAATCATCCCTCCATATTTCTAAGTTTCTAAAGAGTCTCTAGTACTTTTTAGCCTGCCAAATTTCCCTGGCTAATTTCCCAAGAGCATGCCAAATTTGCCACTGTAATTAGCCCTTGATCAAGCTGCCCCATATTGTTCAAAAAATTCACTAGTGGAATATGGCATTGTCCATGAAATTAATACCAGAGTCGAAGAAACATGAATCCATATGGTTGGCATATTTGCCGTGAAGGAGAATAATTAGCATTTGAGTTTCCACTTCATCACAAAGATCACAATTAATATTAGCCTCTCAAAATAATACGGTGACGGAAAAGAGTAGCTTCTGGAGGATGATTTGCCATGCAAATAGGTCCAAACAAAGAACTGAATTTTTAGTGGCACAACTGATCCCTTAAACTTACGTAAAAGAAAGTGCCTTATAAATATGGATATTGAGATTTCAAAGTGTCATTGCCAACCAACCCAAATGTCATGTAGATGCTCCATTCCTAACAAGTATAGAGCAATTAGATTGGAAAAAGTCCCAAACTTCTTCATTCTGGATGTAGGCCTTTCCAAACCTCTCCAAACGTGAGATAGAGCATGTATACGATCTAGCTTCTTTGAGATCAGCCGAGTCAGCAATTGATGAGCACCCTCTGATAATTTGAAACCAAAAAGAATCCTAATTAGAACTCCGAAGCTTCCACAACCATTTAAGCAGTAGCCCTTGATTTTTTTTTTTTATCTCAAGTGGACAAATTCCAAGCCCAACTTTATCAACTGGCAAACAACCAAAATATTTAGAGAATTTAATATGTTGAGATAAATATAAAAATATTTAGAGATTTGTTTATGTGCATTCAACGTTTATACCATTAAAATAAAGCTTAAAAAATTCAGACCAAGTTGTAGCTAACCATATTCTTTAAATTAATTTATACCATCCGTTTATTTGGTTACTTGATGGACGTGCTAGATTAAAACTTATATATATCAATTGGTCTCCTCTCTGTCTATTAGATCACAGAAATTTATTTTCCAATACATTCTCTGCAACATGAAAGGATTAAAAAAGAGAAACCGATTTTCACATAGAAAGTTGCGGAGTTTTCTTTGATCCCTCTACGATCGTATGACGCCTTCCGCATCAGGTGCATACAAGCGGGCCTATGAATTAGGGTTGTAAAGATGAGGAGCAAGGCGTGGCTTGAGCATGACTTGAAGAGGAGTGGCCTTTGGCAAGGATAAAGCTAAGCCTTCAGTCATATCCACAGGCATATTCATTGGTGTTTTCATGTTGAATGCCTGGAGCAACCTTGCAATTGACAAGTGCATTACTTGCATTGCTAAATTATTTCCAGGACATTTCCGTCGACCCGACCCGAATGGCAGGAAATCATAGCAGAGGCTATTAACTTCCACTTTGGCATGGTTTTTCAAGAACCTTTCAGGGACAAAATCGTGCTGAGTTATGCCATACATTTGGGTCTCTGTGTAGCTTCCACTAGTTTGAGATGAAGTGAGTGCCTTTAGGAATGAAGTATTCACCAATATATAAATCCTCCGTTGCCTGGCGTGGAAATCCGATTGCTCCTGGTGGATAGAGTCGCAATGTTTCGTTAATGACAGCACGCAGATACACTAGGTTCTCCACATCGGAGTCTTGTACCACTCTGTCCCTGCCTACTTCTCTGTCTAGCTCTTCTAACACAACATTTAAACAGCGTTTGTTGTTCATCAAGTTCGACAATATCCATGTCAAGCCAACTGTTGTGGTATCCGAACCTGCAACAATAAATGTCTGAAACATACACCCAATTTGAAATATAGTTAGTATAATCAATACAATTAGTCTCGTTGGTATGTATAGTTGAGTAGTTGATTTCGTTGTTGTCAGTATTAGTATGTAATATTTTTTGCCAAATATTAGTATGTAATATGTTCTATGCATATATGCAGAGGCCGAACTACAACCTTAAATGTGGGAACCAATTGAATAACAACAGATTTTCACTAATTATTATCAGTAAATAAAATATAAAGTAAATTTTTATAAACACAAAATAGATATATTTAACATCGCTTTCAAGAAAAAATATACTTACTTATATACTTTTTTTAATTTTTGTCTTAAATGAGAGTCAAATCAAACATTTTATCAATTTTGAGGAGGATATTTCAACAAAATTTAACAGTTCAAGAATATTTTTAAAATTTGTATAACTAAAGCATATACAAAATAACTTCAAAAATTATGTAGTCTGCTAAAAATTTGAACAAAAAAAAGATTTAAATATGAGATTTAGAAGTTAACTATAGTCCAATACTTAAGATTTTTCCAATAAAGAAAATCTTAAGTTAATGAACTTCCTTTATATTTTTTCACAAAGCCAAGCGTGATTAACTGATCATGGCCAACCTTGGTCCTTTTTTTTTTTGCCGAAGAAAGGGGAGTCGAGGGTGACCAGTAGGTAGCGTACCCTTTCTGGGTGTGACCATGCAGGCAAATAAATCTCCCCGCTACAGAATGTTCTCGAGAGTCATAGCTGACACTGGCAACGAACTTGGGCCCGTGCACTAGTGTAGTCACCGTAGCACCTCATCAAGGACGAGCAGTAGAGACCTGATCAACTCAACATTGTGAGAGTGAGCTCGAACGGATTCGAACCCACAACCTCACGCTGAGGACAACATACCCTCACCACTCGACTACCGCTCGAGGGGTCCTTGTAATGGTCCGCTATTGTGTATATAGTTAATTATAATACAACTAATAAGTTAGTAGCTTGTGTGAGTTTGTTAAATCGAAGAAAGGTAGAAAATGATTGTATTGATTAATGAGTTATTACAAGCTGCAATATATAGCAGTAGTGAGGAACATAGCAAAAGTAAAACAGAGTAACTTAAGTCTAATAACTAACTTGGCTAGCTAAGAGTACTGACTCAGCATTATTCTAATAGCTCAACTTCCACTTCTTAACTGGTCTTTCTCTTCTTGCCCAGCCAACTGATTATGATGACACCCCTCTTCAAGCTGTACATATATATTCAACAAATTCAGCTTGGAAATATTGGCTTGGAACAAGGTTGGCATTAAAGGCTTTGTAAAACAGTCAGCAAGCTGGTGAGTTGTGCGAACAGACAATAGCTTTATAATCCCTACTTGAACCTTCCCTCTAATTAGATGACAATCTATTTCTATATGCTTTGTTCTTTCATGGAATACAGGATTTGTAGCAATGTGCATTGCTGACTGATTGTCGCAAAAGAGACTTACAGGCTTTTGATGAGGTATCTTAAGATCTTCAAGCAAATATAATACCCACTGAATTTCACAACATGTTGAAGCTAGAGCTCTATATTCTGCTTCAGAAGAAGATCGTGAAATTGTTGCCTGCTTTATAGCTTTCCAAGATATCAATGCTCTCCAAGGAAAATGCAAAAACCTGTAATAGATTTCCGCGTATCAGGACATGTTCCCCAATCAGCATCTGAGTAAGCTTGCAACCTGATATGTGAATTGGATTAATAGAATAAACCTTGTCCTATAGAATCTTTCAAGCATCGAAGAACCCGGTGTAAGGCATATAAGTGTTCTTCAGTAGGTGTGGACAGAAATTGAGATAATTGCTGCACAGCAAATGTAATATCAGGACGCCTTGTAGTCAAATACAACAATTCCTCCTTTACTAGTCTGCAATCTGAATTCATTGGTGACAAAGCAGGTTTTGATTCAAGAAACCCTACCTCTTGCAATAAGTCCAAAGTAAATTTTTTCTGACAAATATAAATGCCCCTGTTTGATCTGGCAATTTCCAAGCCAAGGAAATACTTGAGATTTCCTGGATCTTTTATTTTGAACTTCTCATTTAGCTTTTGTTTAATATCAGTAAGCAAGTGAAAATCATTGCCAACTAATATAACATCATCCACATAGATCAATAGTGCGATGAATGAGTTATCAGAATGCTTGATGAATAGAGAGTGGTCTGAATGAGCAAGAGAAAAACCCCAGTCAAATAAGGCAGTAGACAATTTTTCATACCATTGCATGCTTGCTTGTTTAAGTCCACAAATGGATTAATTGAGCTACAAAACCTTACCAGAAGGAACTGCATAACCTGGTGGAGGTTGCATATAAAATTCTTCGCGTAGATCGCCATGAAGAAAGGCGTTATTTACATCTAATTGATGCAAATGCCAATTATGTGCAGCAACTAAAGCAAGTAGCATTCGAATGGAGGTCATTTTTGTTACGGGACTAAATTTATCAAGATAATCAATCCCCTCCTGCTGAGTAAAGCCCTTAGCCACAATCCAAACCTTGTAACATTCGAGTTGACCATTAGCCAAATATTTGATTTTGAAGACAGACTTGCAGGTTATAGGAGTCTTTCCTGGAGGTAAATCCACTGCGGACCAAGTATTATTAGATTCCAAAGCATGAATTTCTGCATCATAAGCATCTCACCACCATTGGTGTTGAATGGCATCGTCATAAGAAGCAGGTTTTGTGGTGGAATCCAAGGCAATGGAGAAGGCACAATGAGAAGGAGATAAATGATGATAAGAAAAGGAATGAGAAAGTTGACGTGAACTTTGCAAAAAAAACTAGCAGAATCAAAATGCATCTGGGGAAAACCATCACAATCATAGTGTCAAATAAGATGGCAGATGTCGAGATCGAGAAGATCTATGAAGAGAAGCCTGTGGAGTGTGCTGAGAAGGAGAACAAGCAGAAAGAGTCTCGGAAGTAGAAACATGAGCATCATCAGAAGGCTGCATAGAAGGAGAAGCAATAAAAGGAGATAAATCTGCAGCAACATCAGAAAATTGAGGCGATATGATATCAAATGTATCAGAAGATAGATCAGATGAGGATGAATTTTCCTTAAAAGAAAAGACATCTTCATAGAAAATAACATCTCTAGAAAGATGGACTTGACGGCTATCGAGATCAAGGACATTGTACCCTTTTACACCTGTTTAAAACCAAGAAACACCCCCTTGAAAGACCTGACAGCAAACTTAGATCAATGACCAGCAAGAGTAGAAGAGTAACATAAGCAACCAAAAATTCTCAAATGAGAGTAAGTAGGCAATTGTTGAAATATCATCTCATAAGGACTTTTATTATTGAGGAAGGAGAAGGCAATCTGTTAATGAGGTAAATAGCATGTAGAACACAATCACTCCAGAATTTAAGAGGAACACTACTTTGAAATTTCAAAGCCCTGGCCACATTCAAAATGTGTTGATGCTTGCGTTCCAAAATACCATTCTGCTGTGGAGTATACGGGCAGGAGAACTGATGAATAATACCACTGTCAGCAAAGAAAGATGCCATTTGAAATTCAGCACCATTATCAGACCTGACTTGTTGAACTGCAGCATTAAGCTGAACATGAACATATTTGATAAAATTCTGTAACTGTGGTCGAGCTTCAACTTTTTAGTCAGTAAGAAAATCCAAGTACGTCGAGTGTAATCATCAACAATTGTGAGAAAATAAGGATGATTAGAGTAGCTGACTTTAGACATAGGTCCCCAAATATCAACATGGATCAATTGAAAAGCAGATGTACTCACTGATGTACTAACAGGAAAAGCTAACTTCTTTTGCTTGGTAAAATGACAAGAATCACATGGCCTCGAATGATCATCAACAACATGATTATCCACAGCAGCAATGCCACGAAGACGAGGACCAGAAAGGTGTCCCAAGCTAGAATGCCAGAGATTTATTGGAGCAGTATGTGAAGCCGAGGCTAAATGAACAGAAGATAGACTAGCAGAAGTAAGACAGATTGTTGCTCAGCTTGTCCAATTGTCATCCGGTTCTGTAAGTCCTTAATAAGGCATAGATTGTGTTGAAAAATCAAGCAATAAGTGGCAGATTCAGTGAGTTTACTTACGGAGATGAGATTATAGCTAAAGTGAGGAACACACAGAACATTATGAAGAACAAGAGAAGCTGATAAACATACTGTCCCAATGTGTGTAACTGTTACCCGAGCCTTGTTTGGCAA
>CAODLS010372018.1:0-11171 GCA_948243855.1 Flueggea neowawraea
ACAGCTATCACCATTTTTAATATCTATGAGGTTGAATGTGGTAGACCCACCATCAGGACCACGAACTTGTGTAGATACTATTTGCTAGGCATTATAGTTGGATGTTGTATGTACAGTGGTTCTTGAGTATAGTTACAAATATATTTGAATTTCATTTATTATGTATAAATGGTGTCTCCTTAAAAAAAAATTTTGCGTCTGTCACTAAAAGGGAATACTTTTTAAGAATAATTTAGTAAACAGACATGAACAATTCTATTTTCTTGTCTCAACTTAAGTCTTACGTACTTTTCTTTCTCGTACTTGCGGTGTGCATTAAGTTTTTTTTCCCTAGGAATAACGGTTTGGTTAGAACATGCTACTATTGCGTTCCGACCCATATCAATGGCCAATTCAACAAGATGCACGCGGCCATAATGTTATCGAACACAGACCAAATATTAGCCAGGTACAAAAACATGTGCGCAAACCAAGTAGGTTTACCGACTAAAATGCTTGTGTAATTTTTTTGGAACTGTCTTGTCGTTAAGTTGTACTTTGTTCCCATGTTCTCCTCTCCAGTTGCTATGAGTTAGCACCGGAAGACATCTTTTTGACGAATTTGAGCATGTACAATAGAGTTTTGAAGAGTTAAAAATATTATTTTATTTTTGTTTGTGTTAATATTTTTTAAAATTTATATATTTAAAAGAGAAAATAGTAAAAAATAAATATTTTGTTTTATAGTAAATGAATAATATCTAAGAATGAATAGTGATGACTTAATTTTATTGAGGTATTGTAGCTTGAAAAAAGTATTAACTAATTTATTAATAAAATATTAAAAAGTGATATAGATTGTAGTGAAAATAAAATTAAGTTTAAAATTTTGACACACACCTCTTTGCTCGAATCACAGGACAACTCATGGTTGGACACCACTTCATTTCATAAGAAAGGAGTATTACTTAATTATAAATTTATGAGATCAATTCAATCTAAATAATATGATATTTTTGTAATTTCTATTTGGATTAATTTAACTTCATGTCACTGATAACTTTAGCCTTTTAATTCAATTCATCCCTAATGAATACAGTCCTCTTTTTGTGACTCCAAATGAAGATAGGTCCTTTAGATTTAAAGAAATTATAGTGTTTTCATTACCATTATTGTCGCCTCTCCATTGGTGTTCCAATATCTCCTTTTGTTTTTCTACCCGCTTTCTATATTGGCATTACCTTCATGGCTTCATCAACATCATTCCTGCAGCCATCTTTTGCCTGTGAAGTTGTTTGGTTTGCTATCGTAGGATATGTTTATTTTTTGTTATTTTGTTACCTTGGCCTTCTATTACTAAAAGTTTTGTTTTTCTCTGTTTTCCCATAGTGAAAGTTGTGTGCTTTGTCATGATTCCATTAGTTTCCTCTTACACGGTTGTGTTTTACTTGCTTGCAAAAAAAGGTAGTTTATTATATTGATTCCTTATTAGAATCGTTGTCATTCAACAATCACGATATATACGTTATTTGCATGTTCTTGTAAACATTGACGATCTCGAATCAATTTGTCTAATAAGTATTTGATTCTATAATAGGTCCATTTGATTGGAGATTGTATTTTACAATGGATGATTGTTGAATTTTATTAATTTAAATTAGGAAGGGGTTTGTATAGCAAACCCTTTAAATTTCACACGAAAAATTCAAACTAACAATAACTTCTCACAACCTTAGTTTATAATCAAGCTTTCTTAATTAATTAAGATGGATTAATTGCAACACGAGGACGAGAAATCTCCAGATCTATGGTGTCATTGATAAGGAGAAATTCTTATTAAATGAGCTTATCAGAAAATTTGTCCTCCATTTTTGGAGTGGGGGATTCTGGTCCCAAATTATAAGTGGCAAATAATTATAATTGGTCCCCTCCATATGCACCTTCGTTGTGCTTTCCCTCAAGTCTCCGATTAATGAGATTGTGAAGTCGGATGAAATAACGAGACTACGAGAGAATATTCTTGCAATGGGCTTGTTTTCTGAGGATTTTTTTTTCTAGACAATTTTAGCTATTTATTTTTTTTTTATAAATTCACAGGAGATGCACCACTTTTTTAATACTAGTTTTGGCTTTTGCACATTAAATTTAAAAAATAGAATAAGCACAGTAGTATTTTACACATTTTTAATTATTTAAAAAAATGATCTGTCTATGACAGGTTTAGTCGAACTCAATTTCATTAAGGTGAAAACTGTGACTGTAACCTGGATTCAATTAGTGAGCAGCCTAATATATGGAATCTTTGAGTGTGTAGGAGGGCTTATGTAGGTTATCTGTATAAGCTACCACTTAATCCTAATTAGAATTAGCCACTTTAGAAACAATGCACCTCACAACACAACCTCTTCCCACACATGAGAGAGGCTGGCATCGGTCTCCTGTGGAGATGAAGGCGTTCGCACTTTCTCCATCCTTCTACCAATTATCCACTGTGGATTTTTTCTTGCAGCATCTAGATTTCGAAACAATCATGCATTCTGGTCTTAACAAAACTGTGTTTTACTAACAAAACCAACGTACAAACTGGATATTGTTCTCATAATTATTTCCCTTGCATATTTGAAGTAAATAACTCAAGTTGTTTATTCGATCCATTCATTATATTGGTTTATGATTAGTTGCATAGGACACATTCATTAATATTAGAGCAAGTAATTTATTTAATTATAATAAATACTTTAATATCCTTTTTTTAAGTCATTTTATTTGTTCTCATAAAAAATTGAGTTTACAATCCTTTAGCACTAAAGTTTATTCTAATAGAAATGAGTTACAGGTCTATTAATATGTAACTAACATTCTTGTTAAATATCTTAAAGAAAAAGCTTTAGCAATATCTGGAAAATTGTTTTAAATGAAAACACAAATTCTCTATGATGCTAATTATCTTTCTTTTTTTTTCAAGAAAGGAACGAATCGAACGATCGTTGTTTCTTGATAACCAACAAAGCCATACGTACCAATCTAGTTGATCAATGGTGTATATGAATTCCAGTACGGAAACTTTTATAAACATTGCCATGATTTTCATGTTTTTTTTTTCGATAATATAATGTTACTATCACCTCTTCAAGTTTTTTCTCTGATTGATGTTTCAAAAGATCATAAGCAAGAAATTTGTCGGCAATATCAAAATTTAAATAACACCAATAATAGCATGAAATTAATATTTAACGTATATGTTTTATAAAAAAAAAAGCATATATGGATTCAAATTTTAATTTCTTCAACCTCATGTCAAATTGGTGTGCTTCATTGATAGGCAATTAATTATTGGCAAAGACTGGACATTTTGATGATTTGATCTCCTTATCATTTTATAGCTATAACATACGTTGTGGTTTTCCCTCCTTTTCAACCACAGATTTTTAAGTTGCCAATTTATTGAGGCTACAAGTACTTTTTGTCCTTTTTAAAAAGCACGTAAATGTTTTGCCCAATTAGCCTTAAAATGCCAAAAAGAAAAAAATATTGACTTCAAGATCACATTATATGAAGAGGACTGAGCATTTACCATATGTCAATAGTCAATACTATTCTTCACTCTTGGTGCAATATTGGACATGAATTGCACATGCATAAATTTAATTTGGTTCATAATTTGATGCTCTTATCACTTATAATTTCACCTCGTTTCCAATAAATACCTTTGGTTGTACGTTTGTTATTTAATTGCCGAATAAATAAAATTGTTGAAAATTGAAACAGCGATCAACTATAATTTGCTACTAAACAAAATCTCATTCTTTTTTTTAATAAGTTTCGAGTTTTTTAATCTAACATATTACATATTCAATATATTATAATTCTTAAAAAATAGATATACTCTCTAATATTTCATTGTATGTTATATAATTTACTAAATTTGTAATTTATTAGAAACAAATATTCTAATATACTTGCTTTATGTTTCAGCTTATCAATTGAGGGAGTATTTTAATTGATTGAATTAAATGTACAAAAACTTGTATGGTCTAGATGATAGAACACCAACCATCACATGAAACAAGTAGCAAGGATCATTAAATCTAATATTGGAAATCTCACGAAACAGAAACTCTCATCTATGCTATCTTTTGCATGTTTTACACATTTATACATTAATCAACTAACTGGCAAAAGTTTTTATCTTGTGCAACAAACCAAACCCTTAATTTCATCCTTTTGGGAATCGAATCCTTGGCCTCTTAATGTTAGAGTCGATTTTAGTACAAATGAGTTATAAGTTTATTAGTTAATGTTTTTTACTTGAGAAATATTTAAAATGTATATTATATACTGAATAACACTCCATAACTTAAAAAAAGATAATTATACCCTCTAATTTTTCATTATACAATCTAAACTTCTACATAATCTAAAAATTTACAATTTATACTATTGATCACTTAATCTATCATTAAGAAACACCTTAATTTAAACATTTTTACACGCTATAATTTCTGCCGGGAAAAGAATACCAAAAAGAAAAATCAAATGCACTGAAAAGTTTCAAGACAACGGTTGAATGATTTGAGTAAGAATGATGAGAAAAAAGGCGAAAATGCATTGTAGTTTATTAGAACTTTTGTAAAATTTAACATCTTAACTTTGTCATCAATAAACCCTTACACTTATTAGTCTTAATGCAATGCATAAATATCATTAAACTTAAAATTAGTGCTCTTGATGTGAGATCAAAAATATACTTAATCAAGTAACTTGTCGGGGTGGGGTTCGGTAGTAATCTCCGAATGTTTAACGGAGGACGTTTTCAATTCGACTCTCAGGGTGGGGTAGGGGTGGGTAGGGGTGGGGCAAAATAAAAAAAAAAAAGTAACTTATCGGCCAACTTACATTTAACTACTCCGTCTGTTTCACATTTTAACAAAAACATCTCCGCTGGCTTCCTTTAACTTCATCAACTTGCAAACAAAAGTACAATTAGTTCGAAAAAATTAACAAAACATTTTGTCTTGTTGATGACGTGCCACGATATTGACTCTTCTTCTTGCCCTATTTTGTATTCGACATCATCTGAATTATTAAAGCTCTACCGTTGATTTGAAGCAACCCCCAACTACCGCAAGGTCAGATGCTTGTTTGTCTATGAGTCGGTGCCGAGTCAGCATGTCCCAAAACCAGTTGTAAACAGAAACTTTAGATATGGTATCCACGGAAAGCTGAGTCAGTCTTCTGTTATCACATTAGTGTCTTCAAGATACTTCTTAAACTAACATTCTCACATTTACAAGTAATCATAAACATCTAATTGGTATTAGGATCATCTCCAAAATTTGATTTACAATAGGGATATTTGTTTGGAGTAAATTATGATCTACTTTTTTTTAAAAAAAAAGTGTATTTTTTTTACCTTTTCACTATATAACTTATATGGAGAAAATCCAAAAACTAAATATATCAAAAAAAATTACAAATATTTAGTTGAATATAAAAAATCACGTACTCAGTAGAGCGAGGTTCAACCCAACTTAAATATGAATTCGTTTGTTAACAACAACATATAACATATTTTATAGAGCATATAATATATAATATTTTATTGAAAATGTGTCATCTTTTCATTGTTTATCATTACAAAATATTATATACTATATTATGTAGTGTCAAACGGGTCCATATAGATTGGTCAGAGATGAGATAGATATCGATTGAATAAAAAGAATTGCCATGTGGGATATTTTTCATTTGAAATGTGCAGAGGAAGTATCAAAGTATTCATAGTTTCAGGACATAATTAAGCTCATTTTGCTTATATGCTCTTTTTGTGCACTATCCAAGCTCATAGGATACGGACAGAAAGGAGTTATTATAAATTTTATCCTCAATTGCAATGGTTGTTTCTGTCGCATAAAGGGCATTTTTGTAAACTTCTATCCTTAGTTGCAAAGATTTTGTTGGAATATTAAGATTACAACTACAACGTGCACAATCGCGGCGTGCAAACAATCTGGCTGACGTGGATTGAGTTGGATATTTTTAACATTGAAGTTAGTTTCCATAAAAATAAACTTCCATTTCCTTTTTTAATATTAGAAAAGAGTTCCGCTTGAATTTTAAATTGACAATATACATTATCATTTGCATATTAATCCTAATAATTACAAGATATTTAATTTAACTAAAAAAACCAAAGGTCATAAGAAACTATTAGAATAACACGTATTTATACTTAATGTTGGAAAAAATTGTCCGTCCATGACCGGTGAACAGAATTTGGTCGGTTGAGGTGTAACATGTGGCATCACCAGAAGGCGACACGTGTCGGTATGGTGGATAGCCACGCTTGATGGGGCGTGAGACTCTTGGGTTACGCGTATTGGTGCGTGTACCTTATTTCTGACTTGTGTCGACTCATGACACATGTCCCGTCCACTATTTTTCTTAATTTTTTTTAGAAATACAATTTGGATTTTTGTAGAAGTTTTGGCATATTTTTCATAATTTTTTGAGTTATTGAACTATTTTTTCCCAATTTATTGGTGTATAAATAGTGCTCAAAATTATGAGATATTGTACTTTTCTGCCAAGAAAAGTTTTGGAAACTAGTTTTCAAAATAATTAGTTTTAAAATGTGCAAATGTGGTTCTCCTTTAGATAATTGAAATTAGATTTCAATTATTTGAGAAATGCGCGAGTACATATATACCCGTTTTATTTGTAATTTATTACAAATATACGAATGAGGTAAAATCACGTTGCATTGAACATAGTGCAAATTAATGAAGAATTTGCATGACTCCCAAAAGAGAGTATTTTGGGACGGTGGTAGTCGTAAAGGAGATTTGATTGTGCATTAAGTGTACAATAGTGATGAAGGTTCACTTACTTCATAAAAGATTATGATACTCATACCGGTATTGGTTAAACTATTGGTCTATACTAGAATTTCATAGAAACATGATTTCCTAAGTGTTGAGCAAAGACACTTTGAGATTCTAGTGAGTAAAAACATTTTGAAATTGGTATGTCCAAGATCACCATGATCGCAGAGAGATATTGTGAGAAGTGGGAGATTCACTTTAATGTCATATGATTTATAGAATTTTTGATTAGTTGGCACATCTACTTATGAATTCTATTTTAACACTTTGGAAAAGGTTCATCGTGTATCCAATTGGCAGGCATGTGTTTAATAATATATTTGTGTAGTATTATTATTTGAGGATATTAAAATTATTTGTGTGTTAATGTTATCCAATGTTAATGTATGTATATTAACATTGAGATAGATTGTTTGGATTACATGTTGGTTTAATAAATGATGGTTATTCCATTTATTATTTTGGCTTATTATTGTGTTAATTTGCCTTAATTTTATGCAATAATTTATATGTTGAATATGTTGTTCAATTATTGAGTTTGTCTAAATAATTGAGATGACCAACATGGATTCTCCTAAGTCAAATGGACTTTAAAAGTGAATCCAGATAGTCATTATTTACTGTTTATAAAATTAAATATAGTATGGTTAATTGTTAAGACCGATATGGTAAATGTGCACCTAGTGTACATTTCGATTCAAAATTTAATAAGAGGCTATGCTAGTTTAATTTTTGGTTGGATAGTAAATATATGTGTATTACCAAATGAATTACTTGTGTGTAACTATGTCTTATTGTTTAACATGTTATTTGTGTGATTCACTGCTTATAAAAGTCGATTGATGCCTAGACATATATATGTGTATGTTAAAACTATTTTGAGCTTATGTGGCAATAATCGTAATTCCTAGATTAGAAAAATTTAGCATGTGCTCTAAGAACTAAGCTCGTGCCCCTTTGAACTTGTTTATGTCCAAATTTAAGATTGAGTAGAATACAACTCAACATATTTTAGACTAAAATGTCTGTAAAATGTGGAAGTTAGAAATTCCACGATAATCGTCATTTTTTTAGTATAAAGGATGATGAATTAACTTTGCTATTTTACAAGTATCGATGTCCAATAATTTTGTAAATTGCATTTTAGGAGCAGTAAGTTGACATGGCACTAACTAAGCTCGTGGTCTATGACCATCGACTGATACTTGTTATAAAACCTAATCATGCGAGTAGAGGTGTAAGTCTTATGTTTAGAGAGCTAGTGATCTGATCATAGTTTGATCAAGGACAAGGTCCAAAGATGTTATCCACTTCTTGCCTAGATGTTAGGAGCAAATTAAGTTGCACCTAATTCACGTTTATTCAAACATGAGATCGTGAGAAATTAGATAACGTCTTATTATATTGGAGAAATTCAAAACAAAGGCAGGGAAAAAGGTTAAGAACCTTAAGTCCTTAAGAAGTGGAGACTAGACAGAATTATGAGGAAATCCACGAACATGAACAATGCTGACATTTTGTGAGTGAAACGTTAAAAACCAAAGGCGCACAATATGTAAGATAATACACCTTTGAGGGTGTGTTGCTCAAACTCACACAAGTGAGAAGAGTTACCTTGTTCGATGTTCTCTATTGAATTTCGTCATTAGTGGATAATTAATTCAACTTTTAGGATCTTCAAAATGAAGTTTTAATGTGACTTCATTAGACACCAGCTATTTTTAAGAAGGAATAAGTTATGTATGCAAGGAACAACTTAAAAGTGGGAGTTTAAGGTGTTGGTGTGTGCAAGTTAGTATTATACAAAAGCCGAACCTTTTTCTTGCAAAAGATTATGTCATGATCATATTGAAGTTTGTCTTCAATTTGTGTTCTATCAGTTATGGCATTTGTGAGATCTTGGTTGAGTGGAATACTACTTTGATATTAAAAATGGTTTCTTAATTAAGGTATAGAACCTAACTATTGAATGATCTAGTTTTCATTTCTTACTACTTCACGTGTCATAAGGGATTATGTGAAGTTAATGCACGCAACTCAACCACTTTGGCAAAATTGACTATGTTGATTAGCTCAAGTGAGAGTATTATGCAATTGTATAAGTTCAAGTTGTCTAATTGCGAGTATTGCAAAGAGGGAATACTACAAAAGAAATCATTTCAAAAGGCACTTTGAGCTAAATTCTCATTGTTATTAATCCATTTTTTGATGTTTGACGTTAAAAGAATAAGAGGACAAGGCTAATGCCTACTACTTCATCACATTCGTATATATGATTGTGGAAGATGCAGTCATTTGCATTTGATTCTTCATAAATAATAATGGTCAAGTTAGTTTGTGCTTCTTGATTATTCTTACTTCTTGAAAATCAAGATGAGAAACAAATAAATCTTTGTAAATCGACTAAGGTTGAAACATCTACATGATGAGTCCAAAGTTGTATGTGATGAAAGAGAAATAAATGTTAATTGTTTATTTCTATACCTCTAAGTTTGTTACTTATATATCTCATGGGTTGTGGATTGGTAGAGTGTATGACCTAAACCACTTGGAACCAAGAGATATATCGCCAATATACACGATACATTAGTTGAAAATACTAAGAGGTGTAAGGTTTTAGATACCTTACTGTGTCAAAATGATACAACTGTCGTTGGATAATGACAAATTGGCATAGTAACGAGTCATAAGATGTTGTATTCCTTGTGAATAGATTTCTTAACTGGAATTAGAAAAGTGAAATCTTTTATTACCCTGAGATTCAAGAACTAGGACTATCAGGATCACTCCATCCGAGTGGAAGAATTCTTGAAGAGAGTAAGACAAAATGATAAGAAATAAAGTTGGGCAATGTGATGTGAATTACAGCCTTTAGTTTTAAAATCTGAAGAGATCGATTCAACCGATTGTTTTCTTTTTCTTCGAAAGGGATGCATCATCTTAGGTAATGTATGCTTGGATTTTAAAATGTCAAGAGATCAATCCAAGCAATTACAGATTGTTTTCTCTTTCTCTGAAAGAGATGCATCGTCTTGGGTAATATATGCTTAGGTTTTAAAATCTCAAGAGATCAATCTAATCAATTGTAATCTCTTTCTCTGAAAGTAATACATTAATAAGTTTTGGAGCGATTCAACTTTTATATTATTTACCTCAAGCGTATGCAGATGTTCCTGATCCTGACTTTAGTAGTAGCAAGATTCTTACTTCTAGTGGAAGAAGAAAATCTTGATCTTAGTGGGAGTTCTTATAGGGAGCTTGAACCTACTTAGGGCATCAAGATTCTTGTTTTTTAGTGGGAGTAAGGAACTTGAACCCAGTAGGAGTTTTTTTTTTTTGAAAATGCATAAAACTAAAAGGGATGAAGTTTTACAGCGATATTTCTTCGATAAATGAATCGATCGTGATTCTTTTTGGTAAAGTCTCACAACGATATTTTTTCGATAAATGATGCGATCGTGATCTTTTTAGTAACCGCACAAGTCAATGATGAACCTACGAGTATATTAAAGGTTTACTCATCCTAGCGAAAATAACAATGAAAGTATAGATAACATTTGAGAGATTGAACCATGTTTAAGAACGAGATAATCTACCCAACAGGTGAAAACCTATTGGAGTAAGTGGATACATAAGCGATAAATCGAGTAAGACATCGATAATTGCTAAAGGAGATTTACACAACAAGATTGGTAAGTCCACATTGTTGATAGATTTACCTATATTGAATAGACTTTGACATTTGGGCTAGTTTATATCTCGACCTACGTCAACGGATGTAGAGACTCATTTTCTCAATAGAGAATTTGGAGTAGAAACCTATAAAGTTTAACCTAATGGTTTCATCGTCCAATTCCCAATAGAGAATTTGAAAATGAAATCTATGGGGTTTGAACCAATGGCTTCATTGTCCAGGGTATGACCTTATGACCTTATATATTTTTCGAAAGAATGGTATCTTCGTATAAGGTATGATAATACTATGTGTTTCAAAGTGAATCTTGTCATTCTAAATTGTGTGGATATCACACTTGTAGTTAGAAACGGTCTAGCGTACTTGAATGACACCAATGACTGGTCGTGGTCCAACTTTGAGATATATGATATGGGTTGACCTTAGAGTCGAGCTCCAAGAGATCGTTTTATTGGATTGTTGTTCCTCTTTAAGTGAGGTAGATCAACAAAATACTTGAATAATTTAAGTTGTAAAAATGCATAGCCTATAGATATCCTGTGACTAAGAGCAAGTCTCTTAACAAAGGCGTGTGTCCACGAACTATATGAAAAGAAGAATGTATAAGGAACGTT
>CAODLS010372020.1:0-14517 GCA_948243855.1 Flueggea neowawraea
TCCTCTCTGAGAGATATGGATCAACAAAGTCATTGAATCCTTTAAAATGCAGAAATCCATAACCCATAGGTAATCCCATAACTAAGAGCAAGTTTCTTAGCAAGTGCATATGTACATGAACTATGCAAAAGGAAGAATGTATAAGAAATGTTTCCATAGAAATGTCATGTGAATAATTTTTGTAGTTTATAATACGTGTTAATTACAAAACCATGTCTTGTAGTAAGTTCCTAGGTGTGTACAATGCCTAGAGTTTACTGTGCAGTCAAGTTAGCTAGTAAATATTGATCCAATTCATATAAAGGATGTTGGAAAGTAGTGAATGGGATAGTTGGATGCTTTAGAGGCACTCAATGGCATTGTATTATCGTAAAGGCTTGCGATAAAATAAGACACAATTGTTAGTTGGATAAATGATGTGGACTATAGGGAAGTCCATGTCTGATTATGTGCTCTCAGTTGGTAGAAACGCTATTCCACATAATAGTGAGGAACACATAAAATGTGTGGTAAGAGAAGCTGAGATTATAGCTTCATTAGCTGCAGTGTAATGGGAAGGTTGCCTATATAGTGGAATGATCCACTTAGCTCTAACCACCAAAAGAATCCATGACAGTCTTTAGTGACAGTCGACCCCGATTCCTTAAAGATCGAGAAGATCTATTATAAGTCTAAGCAAATTAAGATTCAAGCACCATGCTGTGAGAAACTTGGTTGCACAATGACAAGTGAATTTGAGTACAAGATTCATAATGAGAAGTGAACTTGAAATGTAAGTCCATGCGAGATGTGACTGTAGATCCGTTAATAAAGCCCATAAGGAATAAGTTTTTTAATATCTGCATGGCACATGAGGTGTGTAATCCCTTAAAATGTTCTTTATTAAGATCATTTTGAGCAATACACGAGCACAAATGTTGAGAGCTAACATTTGTTGTAAGGTAAAGTGTGAAGAGCATGTTGCACAGATAAGTAACCCACTCACACGGGTGTGTACCTTAGTCTTGTGATATGTGGCACAAGGACTAAGATGAGGCTGATTTTGAACATAGAGAGAGATCTAGAACGTGTTCATAATCAAAAAGTCGTCTAGCATTTTATAGTGGTGGGCCATTGTAAAAGGGCTAGAAAAGTCGTATGGAAAAATACGTACGCCATATAATAAACTCCTACGCGATCATAAAATGATCAAATGCTAAAATTGAGAGATTTTGGCATATTCTATCTTAAAGCCAGAAGTAATCCTGTCAAGTGTGGATTAAGCTTAGATGGCGAGATGCATCGTAACCGAAGCTTCTGTGTGGTGTTGACAATGTTGTATAAACATGCACTCCTCCAAGGGAAGGAAAGAACACCACAGTACATGATCACACAATATGTGCTATATACATGACCATGGGGATGGAAAAGATTGAAAAACGATCTCACTTTTCCTAGTGTGAGACCCTGTTATGAGCATGTGGTTCTCAATATTACCTACATTTAGAACCCTTAACACATTCAAAACGTGTAGTTGAGTTTGGCTACTTTATCTTTCCGTTAATGGTCATTGTTGATTCAACCAAGTGTGGCAAGCTGGGCAAGTAAACTTGGCTATGAGAATTGTCTAGTGTAAGTGGAAAATTCGTTTCTAGAAGCATTCGCACCAGTCTCATAAGTTTTCTTATTCGACTCATATGTAGTGTGTCACATGATGTGTGAACTATGAGTAAAGTTTTCATAAGATAGAGAAGTTCGAAAGCAGTAATTGTGTGATTATGAACTAGGGGAAGGCATACATTCTAGTAGATTATGTTGATGTTACATACACTTTAGTAGAATGAAGTTGTTTTACAAGAGACGCCTTCTAGCAGAATTGAGATATAAGCTGTTGTATATCCTTAACAGGTGTATAGCAAATACGCTATCATCATATGATGGTCGCGTAATCTATTTCCCTGTATGACACGAGATCTTTATCATGATTGTTGTAGTTCCATCATGATCCATGATGAGGTGGTTCTGTCATGTGCGAGTGGGAGATGTTGGAAAAGCGGTCCGCCCATGGCAAGTGAACTGATGTCGGTTGGTCAAGTGTAGAACCCGAGATGTTAGTTGTTAGGTCGACTAACGAGCTCGACTAAACTATGCACAAATTTCACTTGATGGCATTCCTTACTAAAAGAGTGAATAAACTATGCAAACAAACGATAGAAACAGGGGAAACAAATCATGGATCAAGTACTTACCTCGAACATAACAAGAACAGCAAAGAACAACATGTGGGCAAGATCAATGCAAGTCTTTGTAGTTGAACTACAATATCTACAGAGATGCAAACAACTGATTGATGCATCATCTAGAAGCCTACTCGAGATCGAGATTGAAAACTGAAGAAGAACATATTCTCTTAGGTGGAAGGAGAGAGGCAGCTATTAAAGAAGAAAAGAAAACATTGTTCTCTTTCTCTGCCTCTCTTTTTGTGTCTCTTATCAAATACTTACCTAATCTGTTTAGGTTAAGGATATTTGTACTAAGGCTTTTTACTCATATTAGATGAGTGGACCTTAGTTGGACTTTCCTACTCTAATTAGAAAGGCCACAACTAATTACTAACAATCAATTAGGCTTGTCAATCGACCCGACAAATGTCAAACTCGGGTTTCACGTATTAACGTCATAGGCAGACCCAGTTTTCTAACATCTCTCAGTCACACATAACAGTATGGTACATCATCATGTAACATGGTTGGTACTCATGTAACCATGCTCGATCCCTTTATCAAACAGGTCAATAGACGTGGCCAACACACGTAGAGAGTACGTATAATATACACCTATTAGGGTCATACAATGATCTTGATTAACAAATCCTACTGTTGTTGTATCGTCAATACAAGCTTCAACCTGTAAATGAATTTTATGTATGCCTTTCCCTAGATCATTTTTCACAATTGTTGCTTCTGCTCGCAATTCTAATCTCAAGGAAGCTTTACTCATGTTCACATATCTTGACAGACAATGATAATGTCTATGTAAACATTGAGACTAGTGCAAATGCGTCATGAAAACGATCTTCCCCTCTTACACTAGACGATCCACCTTAGCCAAGTTCACTTTCTTAGTGTATCATATTTGGTTCAATTAATCATGACCACTAACGATGCACTAAAGAGCCTAACTTAACTAAGATTTTCGAATGTGTTAATGGTGTTAGGGACTGATCCACCGAGAACCGTATGTTCACATAAGATCTCACACTAGGAAAAGCTATTGGAATTCATGACTAAGTTTATGACATTCATAAGCATACACGACAGTGGAGCACAACAAAAATTTTTGATATAGAATTCCTCTAAGGATCCATGCACATCGACAAAAACGATTAGGGTTAGAGTATTTTACCTTAAAACACGATGCTAGAGTGAATGACTGAATGGAGTGCTCGTGTATCTTTTAGTATAAAACTCGAAGCCCTTTCTCCCATGTTGCCTTTGTGCGAACGTGACGAAAGGTATCCACACAAACGAACTCTTTTGGAATGGTGGAGTGTACTAGCACCAAGAATCTCTATTTTAGTCTCACAAATAATATTTTCTCTCTTTGTAAGTGGCACTCACAAATTCGGCTAAGCCATGACCAATGAATAATTCGGCCTTGCCTCTCACCTATTTATAGGTACATGGAAGACCCTAAATAGGTGCACTAGTGTTAGCCTTTCTTGTCCTACAAGAATAAGTACTTCCTAATTAATTATGTGCACTAATCAGAACTCCTATAAAATAAGAGTGCCGAATTAATCACATCCTAGTTAGGGTGTGCTGAATTTTTCTCTTTGTCATATAAGAATAGAGACTCCTAAAAAATAAGAAGAATGATGTGTGTGTGCCGAATTTGTAATGGGTTTATTAATGTTATTGGGATTTTAATTACATGATACATTATCATTAAATAAATCACTCCCTTATTAAAATATATGTGCCGAATTAATTATGTCATACATAATAACATGTCCACAAAATATTTAACTTAATAAGATGTAATTTATAATAAAAGCCCATTACATTAATAGATTATATCTTATATCATATTTAAGATATAAATCACAAACCCTGAATTATTATTGATTAATCAAATTAATCATCTTAATAATTCAATCATCATAAGGGAGAATATTAGCAAGCCAATCCAATTCGTTCTAGTGTGCGACCCAATAGGTCCACTTGAAATTGGCAATGGGCCTTACCCCAAAGCTTGGGCCCAAAGTCTATAAGCGGTATCTAGTAATACATTATGACAACACAAAATTAATGGAGTCGGTGATCCGAATTAACCTTTCACAGTTTGATATTTAGTCTTTTTGTCTCACGATATCTAATTTAAGTATAAGGCATGGTCACATGTCAACCTTATATTGCTTAATGTGTTTCTTGATCCCAAGTAGATTGATAAAACAAATGACATTGATAACCCTTTTACCAATTCATTCGAGTATGCATACATTTCCTCAATCATACTCATCAAGTGGCCTAAAGATATCACTCTTCTTAAGAGGAACAAATTCGTCACTGTCACTATCACTCCTCTACATAATTCATGACATATCCAAACATAGATTTTATTGTTACCCTATTACGGATAATGTTTGACTAAGTCAAAACATGTGATTCCTCAGTTAGGAGTCGGTAGTGAGTTTCAGTCAAAGGACTCAAATATCACCACTGCATAAAAGCAACTTGTGACATTACTCCGTGAAGTGCTTTCATAGCGGTCCAGTCCAATGCATGTTCCCCAACATGTATCTATATTCTAAGTGATATCACATATCCATAATCAATAAAACGTGATTATTCTCTTAGCAACATACTAACCTTAGTTTATTATCATTCCTATGACAATAATCGATTACGGACATTTAGAATAGTATTTCGTTTACCTTATGGTTTTACTATCAAGTCACACACTTGATGACATAAGGAAGAATCAAATATTCATGGATATTTTATAATATTTCATAGATATAAAATTAAATGCATCTTTATTAAATGGTAAATTGAATGACAATGTACATAACTGATTGGACTAGGGCACTAAAACTAACAAAAGCGGGATCATTGTTTATAGTCTTTTCCATCCCTATGGTCATAAATAGCACATATGGTATGATCATGTGCTGTGATGTTCTATTCTTCCTTTAGGAGAGCACATGTTCATAAAATTTATTAACACCACACAGAAGTATCGGTTAAGATGTATTTCGCTATTTTAACCATAATCCATCACTTAACAATGTTACTTCTAGCTTTAAAACACAACACACTAAGAAACTCTCAATTTTAGCGTATGATCACTTGATGACCAATTTTAGCGTATGATCCTTGGTTGAATCATCATGACCATAAATGGTTCTACAATTTGTACTATGAAAACAACAAAAAATTGGGTAGTTTTTTTTTGTTGTTTTCTTGGTTCTTTTTGGGTTGTTTTATTGTTTTTTTCTAGGTTTCAGCTTGGATTATAAAATGTAAATTGCTGCGTATAAAAAATGAAGGTTTGGAATAATTGTAAAAACTACAATTTTGGAGCATACAAATATAATTTTTAATTCTAAAAGGTCATAGGCCGTAATTTCCTCTACTCCAAATTCACCTCTCCTAATGCAATTGGATCTTTAACAAAATGATACTTAAGCTCGATGTACTTAGTTCTTCCATGTGCTTTAGGTCCTTAGAGTAAGTAATTGATGCTTAATTATCATTGTAGATAGTCAAAGGGTCTTGAGAGGCGGCTAAACCTAAGTGATTTAGAAACCTCTTAAACCAAATAGCCTCTTTCACTGCGATAGATGTGGCTATGAATTCAGCTTTTATAGCCAACAGTGCTACGCTAGTCTGTTTCTTGGTTTTCCATGACACATCTTTGTTGTTAAGAAAGAATGTATATCCAATGTGGATTTTCGTTCATCCACATCTCCGCCCAAGTTTGCATATTTGTATCCTTTTAAACACAGATCCTTTTCCTTGATAACACAGTGCACCATCAACAATTTCCTTCAAGTATCGTAGAACACGTTTTACTACTTTATAGTGCAATTATCGAGGGTTTTACTAGAATCTACTTTGCAGAAAAATAACAAAGTAGATATTGGGTCTTGTACACATCATTGGATGCATTAGGCAACCAATGGCATTGGCATATGAAACTTTCTTCATTCGTTCGTTAACTATTGTCGTTTGTGGACATTTCTCACAGCTAAGCTCATGGTTTTTAACTATAGGGGTTGTTATAGGATTACAGTTTTGCATATTAAATCGTTCTAAGACTTTATTGATGTATCTCCTTTGTGAAAGAGATATCAAGTTCTTAGATCGATCTCTTGAAAATTTAACCCCAATGATATATCTACATTTCTCATATCCTTCATTTCAAAACTGGTTACCAACTAGTCTTCGACACTCTTGATATAGGTCAGATCATTACTTGCAACAAGAATGTCATCCACATATAATGTTAGAATAACACTTGTCTCTCGACCGTTTAAAGTAAACGCAATGATCTTCATCGATCATTTTAAAATCGAATGAGGTGATCATCTCATCGAAGCGAATGTACAATTGCCTTGAAGGCTAATTGAGGCCACAAATGAATCTCTTCAGCTTACAAGATTTATGCTCACTGCTTGAGAATATGAAACCCTCTGGTTGTACCATATAGATTTCTTCATCCAGTTCCCATTGAGGAATGCAGTCTTTACATCCATTTGATGTAACTCGAAATCCATAGCAGCAACCAATGCTAAGATCAACCTTATCGAGGCAAATCTCACAACAGGTGAAAAAGTCTCGTCATAGTCGATTCCTTCCTATTATGTAAAACCATTTGCGACTAAGGGACTTTTACGCCTGATGGGCTTACCACCAGCACCACGCATAATCGTATGTATCCATTTATTCGCAATGGCTTTCCCGCCTTCGGGAGGGTCAACCAATTCCCGCACTTGGTTTGTTCTCATAGATGCCATTTCTTCTTCCATTGACTTAATCCATTCTTGCTTACTTAGGGACTCGAGGACCTCTTGCATGTTTGCGGGTGCTTCCTCGTCTAGTAGGATTATAGTTAAGGAAACTCCACTCGGTTCTTATATTGGAAAACGTAGCCGTGGAACTTTTGCTCTCACCAACTTATGTGGCGGTTTTGCCTGTTGATAGACGAATCGCTTGTTTTTGTTAGGATTTGGTATACTTCCACTAGGAAGAAGATTCTCACTCCCACTCAAACTAGGATTCACACTCCCACTTGAGCTAAGATCATGAACATCTGCATTGCCCTGAGGTGGAAGGTTAAAACATTCATCCTTAGCCACGAAATCTCTCCCACTCGGATGGAGTGATCTAGAATGTTCAATATCTTCTGTTTCATAAAAAGTGAAGTCCTTATTCATTTCACCCATTTTTGAAAATTCCCATTCAAGGAATATGACATCTCGAGATTCGTACTTGGTCACCGTGCCATCTTCTTGCTCTCCCACTAGGACATATCCTTTGGAGGTTTCAGGATATCTTATGAAGACTCTTTTTCTACCCCTTGGACCAAGCTTGCCATGCTCGCTAGAAGTATTATGGGCGTAGGTTGCACAACCCCACGGTCGCATGTAAGATAGGTAGGGCTTATGACCAGTCCACATCTCATAAGGTGTAGTGGCAATGGATTTAGTTGGAATGCGATTTGGGATATAAGTTGTTGTTAGCAATGCATCTCCCCAAAAAGAGATTGATAAGTTGGCTTCAACTATCATTAATCTTACTATGTCAATGAGTGTTCTATTTCTCCTCTCTGCTACACCATTTTGTTGTGGGGTCCTAGGGATGGACAATTGATGTTCAATTCCCTTTTCATCACATAATGCCTTTAATTCCTCAGAGAGGTATTCCCGACCGCGATTGGTTCTCAAGGCCTTAATTTTCCTATTTAGCTGATTTTTAACTAGATTCATAAATGTTTTGAAACAACTCAATGCCTAAGATTTATGGGAAATTAGATAGATATGACCATAACGTGTATAGTCATTTATGAATGTGATGAAGTAGTACACTCCATGACATGCTCTCATGTTCATCGGTCCACAAATGTCAATGGATAAGTTGTAATGGATATTCAGCTCGTGTTGCTTTGCCTAATGGTTTTCGCACTATTTTTCCCTTAAGGCAATTTTCACAAACTAGTAATTCGACCTTATGCAAATTACCTAACATGCCAGCTTTGGCTAGATGACCCATACGGTATTGGCCAATATGACTGAGCCTTGCGTGCCATAGCTTGACATCATTTTCACGATTAGATGAAGAAGTAGCATAAGAAAAACTAGCATTATTGTTATTTACATACTCCAAATCCATAACAATAAGACCATTCATGGAAAAACTAGAGCCATAATAAGTACCACTCAAAAACAAATATGCCCTATTGTTCTCAAACGACAAAGTAAATCCATCATTCATCAAAAATAAAATAGAAACCAAGTTGCTCGACATCCCTAGAGCATAAAGGGCATCATGTAGCAACAACGTCTTGCCACTGCGCAAGGTCAGCATATAAGTGCCAATACCCTTAACTTCCACCTTTCATTGTTTCTAACATATATCAACTTTGTTCCACGAGGGACTGAATAGAACTAGATGTATGCCTCACATTATTTGGTCATGTGGTCGGTCGTTCCTGAATCAATCACCCATTGAGATTGATATTCAGATAGGAATGCAGAACTTGCCATTCAAGTATAATTTAAACATGAGTACATGTTTTGTACCTTCTTAAGAGCATTGCAGTCTTTCGCAATGTGCCTCCTCTATTGGCAATTATAACATTTCATCTTAGAAATGAGGGACTTGCCCTTAGACTTTTTCTTTTGCTGCCCTTTTTGTTTCTGTTTACCCTTCAAATCCTTTCTTTTGTTACTGAAGAAGAATGCCCTTTGCTTCCTCTTCTCTTTACTGGTTAAACCTTTTTGGAATCCAAAAGAAGCTGCGTGAGCCTCAACATTAATCTTGAGAGCCATCAGACTATCCTCCTCAAGCTCAAGATAACGCACGACATCATTGAAAGTTTGGATGTTTGAAGCATGCGTCAAGTGATGCTTCATTTGATCCCAAATGTTTGGTAAGGAAAAGATTACCGCTTGGATCTTCTGCTCCTCTGGTATGGGTCGAACTTAATGGTTAGAGACCAGAGCTTAGTCAGCGACATGCAACCGAATTTCTCCTTCAACGCAACCCAGAGGTCTTTGGCATACTCATAACCATTGAATTACTTAACAATATCATCATCCATTGTATTCACGATAATGATACGAGCAGTAGTGCTTTTCTTTTTCCAAGAAAAATAGGCTTCACGATCTTGCCGATGCTGAGTGTTAGTGCCCTCCTCGGGTTTGACCATAATCGCCTCCAATGGATCATAAGCCTTTTACTCCTCAAGCACATCTTTGACCTTAATAGCCCAAAACTCATAATTGTCGCTGCTAAGCCTGTTGTCTTTGTTAAGCTTAGCAACAATTGATTCCGAAGCAGTAGCCATTTTCAGAAGTCTAACACACAGAATTGCACTTAATGAGAAGATATAACAATACACAAGCATTTACTATTCATCCAGAAATTAAACAAGTATATCTAATTATATAAGCTTTGAATCAAATAGGACACTACATGTTCTATTACCATCTCATTCTAATAACTAATTATACTAAATTCAATTTCAAGGATAGTAAAAGATTAATTAATCCAACTTATAGATTCAATCTCTAAGTATTCTAACTTAAGGTTTCTATGTTGGTTTTTGCATTAATAAGCACAAAACATAATTAATAATGCAATAATATATAGCAATATTCAACATATAAAGAATTGCATCCACAATAACTAAAGCAACTTAACATAATAAATAGCCAAAAAATAATAAATGCAACTAACACATTTTATTATCTCAACATAGAAAATGTCATCAAGTAATGTAAACCAACGTCCAAAAACCAGATACCAAAGCCATGTCCATAAAAAAATTTTATGTACATAGTGACAAGTAACTAGCAACTTGTCTATCAACTCAGAACACTAAAAGGCTCATCACTCATAGACGGGGGTTTTTAGAAATGACTCGTCAACCTCAAGCCACAATAACCCAGGAAGGGTGTACATCAGCTCACTAAACCAATAAATCTCCAGCCACTACGAATAACCATTTGTGGTTCAGGCTACAAGCACGTACGTATACCTCTTGCAGTCACCTATCTTAGGAAAGCCCTTAGGGTTGCTCCATAGTTTCCATCAACTATTGAGATAACATAATCTACCACCAGGTCAATATTGGTAAGTGATCCTATAATAGTCCCTATCATTCCAGACTTGTCTCTACCCCTACTGAAACCACTATGCCAAACCACTTTCTGGATTGCATTGTTCACTCGAACAATATGTTCCATTATCCCCTCAATATCATCTCTTCGTATATTGGGGTCCATTTTAACGCTGTTAAGCTTTTCCTCCAAGTCTCTTAGTCTGGCCTCTGCGACACTGTTCATTGGTGCCATCAAGATTCATAGACTTACCATCTAGAACATGCAAAAAAGTGGATTAGTACAAATAATGCACCTAATTGATTAAACATACAATCAATGGAAGTAGCCAGGACAATATTTATAAAAAACAAAGTATTTTATATTAATAATATAAATTTTTCCAAACCAAAAACACATAGAAAATACACATTTTTACAATTAATTAACAACAAATAATTCAAAATTAATAGGTTCTGGAACTCAAAAAAATCCAGAAAATATCCCAAAAATCCAAAAAAATGTAAAATGTATTTTTGCAAAATTTGGGAAAATTTCGATGTTGGAAACAGCCGCCTGCGTTGGTGTGCGTTCGCCTACCACGCGTTAGTTTCTGATATGTCCACATGTCCTGACGTGACACATGTCAGATCCTGATTGGGTCTAAATGGTGACATAGTCTATGTGGTATGTACATGTGTCGGTCTAAGTGGCACAACCACGTGGCACAAGTGGACATGTGTCACCATCTGGTTGGTCCATATGTACCTTGGGTAGCCTAGTCAGCATTGCCATGTGTTAGTGACGTGGCATCGATGACATGGCAATTTTACCACATGTCAGATACTGACTGGTCCATATGTACAACTGTTGAATGTCAGCCTTGCCCGTGTCAATGACGTTGAGGATGACGTGTCTACCTACGTGGCACTTATCGCCATGTGGCGGATCCCGAGTGGGCAGAGGAGATGACATAGGGATATAGTCATCTATGTCGCGTGTCGATTGTGTGGCTGCCTATCTGGCTATTTGTGCCACGTGTTGTCCTCTCATTCGACTAGCTATGTACACGTGTCACACGGTCAACACTGATTTTATGCCACATGTCTCATTCTAGTTGGATACTATGGACCGTGAGGATGAATCAAGGGATGCCATGTGTGCCCTAATTCTCTTTGCACAACAAATCAATTTTCTGCCTCACAAATCGATTAAAAACTGTTTTCGTATGATTTTAAAGCCTTATTGGTGGAATTTTTCGACGAAATTTGATCTGGTGATGCAACTGATCCCCTGAGTCGAATGGTACCTTTTGTTTCTCATAATTTGCACCTTGAAATTTTAGGTTTTTACTGTTTGACACAAAGTCAAACCAAAAACAGCAAAAGTCGAAACACAAAAAATTTACCGAAGCATATTCAGACATGACAGACATAGAGGCATCCATATTTGGACAAAAATCAATCAAAAATTCATCTAAACTACTCTGATACCAATGAAAGTGTTTATAGTAGAGAACAATCAAGGATCAAATACCTACCTTGAATAGCAGCTAGAATAGTCAAGAACAACAGCAAGTAGGATTACAGCTAGCCTCTACAGCTGAACTATAGTCACCAGGGATGAGAGCAGCTAATGAATACGCCGTCTAAGTGCCTCTTTGAGATCGAATTAACTGCTGGAAGAAAACCTGTTTTCTTCTCTCTTTTTTTCTCTGAAGAACGTGAGAAAGATAAGAGAGAGGGAGTGGGCAGAGACGTGAAAGTGATGGAGCAGCAAAGAATGTGATTTTTTTCCTGCTCTCCTTATTTGCTACTGATAAGGATAATATCCACTCCATGGGCTCCTCTTTAAATGGGCTTCCTTAACTTAATTAAAAGTCCCACAACCAAATACTAATATTGGTTGGACTCGTTAATTAACTGAGTAACTGACGGACTCGGGCTCCACCCGTTATCGTCATGGGCGAACCCGATTTTTCAACAGTCATCTTTTTTTTAAGTTGTTCTCCATTTGCATTGTGTATATTTGATTGGATACCCTCAGACATATAATTTTGTATAGATTATTCTGATTGTTATTTCTAGCTAGAGGAAATTCTTTTAGGAGCAATTGTTGTAGTTGTTTCTCAATGATTTTCCTATCTACTACCTTTGGTTTGGATGAATAAAGCTTTTGACTCATAAAAAAACGGCACACATAATGCTAGGGGTAGAAATTTAAAGCGAAAATTGACAAAAATCAAACTCTCGATATTTAATATAAGAGACGACTCTAATAACAATGAGTTCTAGGTCTATTTCGAACAAACAAATCATTTGTTATATTAACGAAAATTAAGAGCGTCAATATTTTAATGAAACAATTAATTTGTTAAATAAAATCTTTCAATAATGCATTCCATTAGACGATTCATACACGTTCCACTCTTTATATTGCAAGCAATAGATTAATTTTCAAAAATTGGGTGCAATTTTAAGAAAAATAACAAAACAAACAATCAATTTTTTATATTAATGAAAATTAGGAGCTTGGATGTTTGTAATGAAACAATTAATTTATCAAATATGCAATTAATGGGTTTGTGGTATCCAAATTTTACGACCAAATGATATTTCATCGCAAAAATTTGTGACAAAAAGTCATTTTTGCGACAAAACTTGTTTTTGTAGCAACTTTTGCGACAAAATGACTTTTTGTCCCAAAATTTGCGACGAGGTGGAATGTTGTCGCAAAGTTTTGCGACGCAGATATTGTTTCGTGCAAAATCTGTCGCAGAAAGGTTGGCGGGAACCTTCCCGCCAATTTTTGCGACGAATGCGTTTTGGATGCAAAAGTATTGCGACGAAATTGGTTGCAAAATGGTCAACATAGATTTTTGCGACCAATTAGTTGCAAAATTGCGACGAAAAAATATTGGTCGCAAAAATTTTGTCGTAATTGTGGATTTTTCTTGTAGTGTTACTTGTATAGTACGTTCAAGTTTTCCGTATACTTTGTTTTTTAATTTTGATTCTTAAAAATGCTAGATTGACTTAGATAAAAGCCTATTTTCTCTTTTTTTCCCTCTCTCATCGTTTTTCTCTCCTCCTCTCGCCTCTCACACTTTCATTTTAGTCTTGGGTTCTCTCCCATCATTTCTCTCCTTGACCTCTCTCTCCTCTCCATCGACAAACCCTAAATGCTTCGTTTCTCTTCTCTCTCACTCTCTCTCTCTCTCTTGCTTCATTCCTTCTATGTCGTGATTTCTATTCTTCCTCCGCAAGACGACGAAGATGATGTGAGGACGAGGTTGACTGTAGTTTGGATGAGGTGGCGCATGACACAAACACACTCCATGCAAGCCGGTGCGAAGTTGCGGACAGTAAAGACGATGTGAGAGCGAGGTGGCGGCGTGAAATCAGGTGACAAGAGAGGCGATAAGAAGACAATATGATAGTTGAGATGCAAAATCACGATGCCGAGACGATGAAATGGCAACGCAAACGAGACGGTAGTGGCGACGCAAAACAAAACCCTAACAGCTTGATGGTTGAAGGCGGCAGCTATGGTTTCCAACCCTAGTTGTTGCGTGTTTTTTTGTTGTATGGAAATGAAAAAATTGTTGGTTCAGTCCCTGAAATTTTATAAAATTATTTTATTTGTTGCGTATAGCTTTGAAAATTTTCAAAGACTTTTGTAAACTTCTATACACCAAATTAATTTCTATTAAATAAATTAAAACTTTTAAATATTGCGTATAACGAATACATATATATACAAATAATTCAGGTTAATTTAAAAAAATAATTATATCGAAAATTCATTAAATCAAATTTCTTATAAAAAATATGAACTCCGTTTTGAATACTTTAGTAGACCTTTAAAGATCTTGGAAAACCTTTTCGAAGACCATTGTAGACCTTCTGAAAAATCATTGAACACTTTTATAGATTTGTGAAGACCATTTATAGACCTTTTGGAAAATCATTGAACATTTTTATAGACCTTTGAAGAGTTTTAGAGACTTTTGAAGAACTTCTGAAAAAAAATCAGATATTTGTTTTTGGCTGACAATCATTTTTTGTGAAAAATGCCAAAAGCTCCCTGTATCAACTGTGAATCTACATAGGAACTCTTCCACTTCTATTATTGCTCTAGAGAAGACTGCTATCCCAAAAAGCAGGGAAAAAGGTGGGTCAAACCATGACCTTATGTTTAATATCCTGTAT
>CAODLS010372146.1:0-12377 GCA_948243855.1 Flueggea neowawraea
TAATGTGAAGTTCCATGCCACGGTAGATTGAATTTGATTGAAATATTTTTCCCTTGTTTTAATTCTTTCTTTGCTTGAGGACAAACAAAAGCTTAAGTGTGGGGTAGTTTGATGAACGCATATTCATACGTATTTATGTGCATCAATTTATATTGTTTTGAATACGAATTGAGCGTTTGTCATTAGTTTTGGTACTTTTACGCTTTCTATTGTGTTTTTCAGGTTAATTGATGATGTCTTGGCGAAACGAAGGAAAGCAAGTCGAAACGAGGCTTAAACGATGACATTTGAGGCATTGGGAGTAGACACGGCCTTGGAATGATGAAACATGCATGTGGGACACTTGAGGAAGCAAATTCGTGCAACACTGGACATCCACGAACAACAATTGGTGTTCCACGGCCGTGGTAGAGACCGTGTAACCCACTAAAACTTGACAACCCATGGACACGTTCATCAACTCAATCACATGGTCATAGCAGCCCATTACACAGACATGAAGCCATGTCCTTGTATTTACCCAGCCATGGATCATGCATTCCATGGACAGAATTGTTATTACACGGACAACATGCTTGGACACGGACAAAAACCATGTTTGTGTCTTATGTTCAAGTGCGAAAATCAAGGGAATTTTGGTGGACACGGACGGGGAAGCTTGGGCACGGCCATGCCCGTGCCCGTGTCTTATTCCATACGCCCTAAATCACCTATTTAAGTGGATTTCAGCATTCATTCGAGGGAGAGCCAACTTGGAGACACAAATACACATATTTAGAGGCTAAAGAACGTGGGAACAAAGGAGAACATTATTGGGCATCAAGAACGAAGCAATTTCGCAAAGAATTGGAGGATTCAATCATGGGTTTTCCTTCTCTCTCTAGATTTCTCTTTGTTTCTGTTGTTTATCTCTCTATTGTTATGAACTAATTTTATTGTGTACCTAGATGTGATGAACCCTAGGAAGGTTATGTGATGTTGGATTATGTTATTCATTCAATTAATTTATGGATTGCGACTCAATTGTGATTTATAATGTGTATTGTTGAATTGATTGTTGCTAGCCTTTCGATTCCAATATTATTTCATGCATGTGTAATCGAGAGATTCTGTGTATGATAGAGCGTTCATAATTGAGAGGAGTTGCATGCAAACCTAGAGATAGGTCGACATAAATCCTTCGGATTAGGGTCAAACCTAATACTGAAATTCATAGAGCTGAGTGTTAAAGCAACGATAGGGTTTTAATTAGGAAGAGATTCTGGTTAATCAACCTAGTCGTTAGGCATTAGCCAACTCAAGAGAGAGGTTAATATGCCTTAGGAATTTCCACGGCCCAATTGCCTGAATGATTGTTTGAATAACAAGTCCTTGTTACTTAATTCGGTCTAGGGGGATTCAGCGTCTAGGTACGATCTTCCCATCGTTTATTCTATCTTTAATTTGCATTTTTTTAGTTTATTTAGTTTATAGATTTGAAATCAGTTAATTTGCCGGCTAGATAATAGAGGAAGAGTGAGTAGCTAATAATCGTAGTCTCTGTGGGATACGACACTCGGTACTCAATGGTTCACTTGCTATGGACGATAGGTACACTTGCCTTAGTCTTTAGGTGTAAACCTTGACAACACCAATATCCTAACCCATTTTTGGATAAAGACAACATTTAACTACCAAGGAGCTTGTCAATATTTTCTTTCCCTTGAGTAAGTTTATGAGATATATTAGTAAGCTAAGCAACCCTTCTTCTTTAACGCAACATTCTCATTCACTAAATCTTCATTCTTGTTTTCTAAGCATTTATCAATTTCATTTTTCAATCGGTCATTCCCCTTTCTTAAATCATTATTCTCATGATGTAATTCACCAATCTTCTTATCAAGTTCATAAACAACTTTCTTCAAAGCAACATGTTTAATTCCAAGCTTCCTAAATTCATCATGCTATGATTTAAATGCTTCATATAATTCATCATGAGTATAGGAAGTGCTTACCTCACCCTCTTCATCTTTATTGTTTTCAATTGTCATGATACACAAGTTTGCTACCTCGTCAATGCCCTCATCATCATCCAAGCTATCATCATTTTCACTCCATGTAGCCACCATTACTTTGCTCGTCTTTAGGAGAGGACATTCAAGTTTAATGTGTCTAAACTTTTTGCATTCATAGCAAATGATTTCATTCTCATTTTTGTTAAAAGATTCTTTTGAACCTTCCTTCTTGAATGGCCTCTTTGAAAATTTCTTCTTCTTGAAGAATCTCTTGAACTTTCTAGTGAGAAGTGAAAGTTCCTTATTTTCATCTTCATCCTCAGTTTCACTTGAGTTTTCAATTTTTTATGTTGAAGATTTGAGTGCTATACTTGTCTCCTTCTTCTTTTGTTCTATTTCTTCCTCTCCCTCTTTCATGCTTATATCATGAATAAGGATTGATCTCTTGAGATCTTACAATGGTAGTATTGAGAGATATTTAGCTTATTGGATAGCATTTTTGAGTAAGGAATGATCTCATGAGATCTTACAATGGTAGTATTGAGAGGTCTTTAGCTTATTAGATAGCATTTTTGATTTGGTGCACAAGCCTTTGGAAATGATCTCAAAATCTTTCTTACAAGTTCAGAGTGTGTGTATGTCTTCCTGAGATCTTTGAGTTCGTTGATGATGTCATTGAATCTATTCAACATCTCTTGATTCAATTCATTTGGCTTCATCTTGAATAGCTCATATTTATGAACAAGCAAAGACACCTTGTTCTCCTTCACTTGCTTGGTTCCTTTATAAGTCACTTCAAGTGTATGTCAAATTTCATGAGCACTTTGGAATTGTTCCACTTTTTTAAATTGGTCTCTACTTAGAGCACAAAAGAGAAAATGTATAGCTTTGTCATTGAAGGAGACACGCCTTTTTTTCATACTTGTTCCAGTCTTTCTTTAGTTTTTCCATCTTTTCTCCATCAACGATTTTGGTTGGGGCAAATGGATCTTCTTCCACAATTTTCCAAATGTCTATGCTTTTCAACTTCAAGAACATCACCATCATTGTCTTCTAATACAAATAGTCACTACCATCAAAGAAAGGAGCTTGATTAATAGACAAACCCTCGTACTTAGAAATATCACTCATGGATTCCATTTAGATATGAATCTCTTAGGTTGTTAAACCTTGATCATCAAACTAGATCTGAAAATTGGCCAAAAATGGCAGTCCAAGTTGGGGGTGAATTAGATTTCTAACTTTTAAAACTTGTTCTAAGAACAATTTTTGCTAAACTCAATATAAAATATTCCAATTAGCATGCATAACAAATATAAATATATAAGGGATAGAGAAATCAAAGTCAATAATTATAGTGATTTGACCCTCTTAGCCTACATTCACTCTTTAAGCTTCCTCTTGAGAGTTTGAATGCACTAAATCTTCCTTCTTCAGTGGTTGAAGGCAACCGCTACAACCTCTTGCTTTAATGAGTGCAATATTAAACCTCCTCACACTACCACCCTTGTTTTCAGGACAAACAAGAAAACCTTTCCTCACTTTTACAATGATAGCTTTAATGAAGAAGAAAGAAATCTAAACTAAACACTCTCAAGTTACAAGAAATTTGCAATTCTAGGTCACTCTTGAGAGATGGGTGAATGATGTGCAAATGAGAGCAAGAAAGAGCTTGTTGATGTTAAAATATGTTTGCAAGTGCTTATCCTTTACTTCTCTGCAGTTTTTTGATGTTGTTTATAGTTTCCAAAGCCCTTGTATCCATTGGAGAATTAAACAAAGCTATTGCGAGAAAGAGCTTCCTTGCATTTAATGCTCTGTCAGACCAACTTACTCGAGTGAAGTATTACGTTACTCGAATGAGCTAACTTCATTGGCCTTGTCTCATTTCTGGAAACGTGCTTACTTGAGTGGACTATTTTTTGTTACTTGAGTAAGCCAAAGATCTTACCGTTGGGGACCACCATACTTCAAACATTTGAACCTTATATGTTTTAGTCCTAGGTATAAACTTTTGTCTTTATATGGCTCTGTTAGACCATCTCTCCTAGATGTCTTATTCCTATTTTGGCTCCAAAATTTCAATTGAATTCTTCTGATTTTGATTGTTTTCAATTTCTTGATTAAATTTGTAACGACCCGATAGCGGGCCACGACAAGTGTACAAGGTGAACTTGTAATATCTCGTCCAATTCTGACTTGTCTTCTATAGCATTCCGACTAGTCCCAATTTGTTTCGATTGGTTTCGATCCTAATCTTTGATGTTTAAGGTATTGATCTTGTGTTTGAGGATGTTAATGATGTTATTCATGTAAGGTTTAATGTTGTTAAGCCTCGGGAATGGTCTAGTCCATGTCCGGAAGTAAAAGAAGTCAAGTGGAGCATTTTTGTCAAGTCTTACATATGTTAGGCATAAGACTCACGTACGTAAGCTGCATTTGTTCTCACATACGTGATGTAAGAAGGTCACGTACGTGAGCTGGAGCTTGGCTTGATTCACGTAAATTAGAAATCAAGTCACGTACGCGAGGTCTTGTTTTCTTTCGAATCTAAAGCTTCTGGACATGATTTTTGACCATGTTTATGTATGTGATTTGCTTCTAACATAAGTGAGATTGTTCCTCATATACGTGAACCTTTGGTTCACAAGGTTCACGTACGTGACCATTCATTTTCTATATATCTGAACCCCGACCATTTCGTTCGTCATTCACCTCTCTTTCGTCTCTCTCACTCAAATCTCTCTCAAATAACTTTAGAATGCTCCCACATTTCTCACCCAATGTTCCTAGTCCATTTTTAAGGTAAGAAACATGTCTTTTCTTCCACTTAACTTCTGTTTTATGCATTTAATTCGTGGATCAAATTTTGGGCAAGTTGAACTAGGGTTTCAATTCTGGATGATTTGTGATGTTTTGATGTTAGAAGATGTTAGAATAGGTTAAAGGACACTTGAGTGAACATGAAACAAGTCTTAAATCAATGGATTTCATGAGTTTTAGTGGATGTTAGGGTTTAGTCCGAAATGGGTGACGGTTTTGGGTGATTTTGAGGTTGTTTGATGTAATTGTTGATAGATTTATGTTCTAGAGGATGATTTGAGATAATGTGGATGGTTTGGAACATCGGGTTTTGAGTGTTTTGAGTTTGGGGAGATTTCGTGTAGTTTTCTGTCGTAAGGACCAATTCTGATATTTCTATGCTTGTTGACTAGATCTGATATTTTCCAAATTAGGGCCAATTTGATATTTTAAGGGTTTAAGGACTAATTTACAATTTCTGAGAGTTTCAGAGCTCTTTTTGAAATTCTGAATACTTGGAAGTCCTAATAGTAATTTTTGAAAATCTTGAGGACCATTTCGTAATTTTACGTGGGTCAGGACTAAAACTTAATTTTACAAAAATTCAACTACACAACTAGTTTTTCACCTAGATTCCGATTTTTAAGGTTTCAGTGTAAGATCTTCAATCAAAACATATTTTTCATAGTCGAGTGAGTGTCTGCATTTGCATTCGGATATCATGCATTTGGTACCGCCACAGTACCAGTGTTCGATTCTGATAAATGGTGACGCTTGTATCTATTTCAGCTTCCTGTGCTTATCAGCAGGATCAGTCACCTGCTAGTGATGCTTGACTGGATCCATAGTTTGGACACTAGGTGAGTGAAATGGCAGCTTAAGATACATAGATTGTGTCTGCTAAATTATATGTTTTTGTTGTGCCACACATTTCTCTGAAATTGGAATAATAATGGCTTTGCTAATTAATAATCTGTATTATGTGATTAGTAATATTCAGTTTTATTTTTTGATAAATAATATTTATATGGTTTATAAATATTTTTTGCAAATTAATTCAGTATCATATTTTGAATATTTATATAAGGTATATAATTATTCTTGGTAAAATGATTTTTACTCAGCATGTATGCTAGTTATATATATATATATATATAGGCCGGGATACCAAGGCTTATGGTAGTTGTGTATCCGGCTAGACACACATACTCAATATCAGTTTGGTGACAAAGTTCACCCTTATTATATTTATCAGTCAGTTTCAGGTCTCATATCCACCTCAGTTAGACGATATATGGTATATATATTACGTATGTTTCTACTTGTTTTTGCTTTGGGTACGAACGATTTCAAAATGAGTTTTCGAACTATATTTCAGTATTAGCATGTATACATATATACACTTATATTTGCATGTGAAAATTTTTGAACTGTTTTCAAAAACAGTTTTTATGAGGCCTGATGCTGATCTGGAATGTTATTTCCTCACTAGGGATTATTACCCCTTTTATTTTATTTCTTACCATCCTCTTTATCTCATTTCACAGGTTCTGTCACGACCCATTTCTGAACCATGACCAGCGTGTAAAGTGAACCGTCTATGAGAGCCTGACCCATCTCACACAAACCTTAAAGGTCAGACATTCTATCCAACTTATTGATTAAAACCGTTATCAGAACATTTGTAAACTATAAAACACTTTATACTAAAATCATAATCATAAGTACATATATATATTATCAATTAGTAAGTTATGCCATAAACAAGTCATAATATCAGAGTAAAAGTACAAATCCAAAGGACAAAATCAAACTCAGTAACCCAACAGCATTTCAGTGTGGAGCTCTAACCAAAAACAAATGAGCCCAAAGCAAGAGGGCACTCACTATCAATGGACACCTCACGAGGTACAGAATGTCAGATGGTTGTCGAATGCCAAAATGAGATCCTGTGAAATGAGATCAAGAGGATTGGCAAGAAATAGAATAAAAGGGGTCAGAATTCCTAATGAGAAAACGACACTCTAAAGCAGTTAGGCCTCACAAAAACTATTTTTGAAAACAATTCAAAAACATCCACATGCACATATAAGCATATATACGTATAAACACTAATACTTTAATATAGTTCAAAACTCGTTTTGAAAACGTTCGCATTCAAAGCAAACAATAGGCAGAAACATACATAATATATATATATATATATATATAGTATAGCTGAGGTGGATATGGGACCTGAAACTAACTGATAGATAAAATAAGGGTGAACTCTGTTACCAAACTGATACTGAGTAAGTGTGTCTACCCGGACACACGGCTACCATAAACCCTGGTAACTGGGCCTTGACTGCGCATTAGTATACCAGAGACTATGTTTACACTACGTAGCACAGGTGCCCCATTCCGAAATATATATATATATTATGTATATATAACTAGCACACATGCTGAATAAAAATTATTTTACAAAGAATATTTATATACCTTATATAAATATTCAAAATCTGAGACTGAATAAATTTGCAGAAAATATTTATAAATCATATAAATATTATTTATCGAAAACAAAAACTAAATATTAATAATCACATAATCCAAATTATTAATTAGGCAAACCATTATTATTCCATTTTCAGAGTAATGGCGAACACAACAAAAACATATAATTTGGGAGATACACCTATGTGTTTGAAGGTGTCATTTCACTCACTGGCATCCGAAGCTATGGATCCAGTCAAGCACTACTGACAGGTGACTGATCCTGCTGATAACCACAAAAAGCTAAAACAGATACAAACATCACCATTTATCATAATCGAACATTAGTATTGTGGTAGTATTGAATGCATGATATGCAAATGCAGATGAATATCATAGGATGGCATCAAAATTCTAATTCGGTCGAAGATCTTACACTGAAACCTCGAAAATTGAAATCTACTAAAAAAACTAGTTGGATCCTTGAATTTTTGTAAAATTACATTTTGGTTCCCCAACCCACGTAACATTCTGAAATGGTCCTCAAAATTTTCAAAAAAAATTCTATTAAGCTATCCAAGTGGTCAAAATTTCAAATAGAGCTCTCAAACTCTTAGAAATTGAAAATTAGTCCTTAAACCCTTAAAATATCAAATTGCTCCCTAAATTGGAAAATATAAGAACTAGTCCATAAGCATACAAATATCAGCATTGGTCCCTGCGATAAAAAACTACACAAAAACATCCCTAAAATCGAAACACTCAAAACTGATGTTCTAAACTATCCACATTACCTCAAATCATCCTCTAGAACACAAATCTAACATTGGTTTCCATCCATTCATCATAAAACCATTAATTTCTTCAATTAAATTTTTGGACTAAATAAACCCATAAATAGAAATCATCAATTTCTCATCAATCAAGCCAAATCCATGTTCGCCCATATTCCTCATATTAATATCTAACATAAACAACTCCAAATCAAGCCAAAAGTCCTCCCAAAACATAACCCTAGCTCCATTCAAACCCATTTTCGTTCAAACTTTTATTCAAGCAATTAAATGCATAAAATGGAGCTAAAAACCAAAAATAATTGATGAAATTATTGATGGAACAATTATCTGAGGTCAAGAGGAGTTATTTGGGTCAGATTTGGGTGAAGAAATGGAGAGAAAATGAAGCAAAGAGAGAAGGAGGTCGACTGGTTTTTAAAAAGGAGCTGTAGAGTGAAACAAAGCTGTTTTGGCCACTGGTGGGGAAAAAAATTGAAACAACATGTCGTATGGTCACAACACACACTCATGAAGGACATGCGGAAGGCACGAACGACAGCGCTTTACGACACGTCGTTTGGCGATGGCCTGAGGCACGCCCACGTGAATGACAACCCTTCCAGCAACAAACGACATGCAGGTTGGCAACCAACAACAGATGATCGGTCCTTCGGTCTCTTTTTTCTAGATTTCATTTTTCAATTTCCCACCAATTTTCACTTAATAATTTATTTCCAAATCACTCCTAACATTTATTAATCATCCAATTAACATCTTAAACACAAAATTTACCCCTCAATCACCAAAAATAAAATTTCAATTTATCCCAAATTTATCAAAAAATAAAATAATAATTACCAAAAATATGGGATATTACATTAATCTAGAGGATTTATGTTGACATATCTCTAGGTTTGAATGCAACTCCTTTCATCTATGAGTGATCTAATCATACAAGGAAGCTCCTGATTATCCACACATTAATCAATGTCGAATGAAAAGGCTATCCACAATCAATTCAACAATAGCATAAAATAAATCACAGATGAATCTCAATTCTTGAATACATGAATGAATAAACATGAATCACAATCACAAAGTCATTCTAGGGTTCATCACATCTAGATGCACTTAAGGTTTAGTTCATAATTGCAAAGAAATAAACAACAAGATACAAATGAATTCTGGAGACAAAAAGAGAACCCATGATGAAATTCTTCAATGCTTTGACAAAGCTCTTTGATCTTGGTGTCAATTCGCTCCAATTGTGTTCTCTTGTGAATACTCGATGTTTCTCCTCTCAAAACTGAGTTATTTTGATGTCTAATTTTGGCCACATTCCTTTTGGCTACGTCTCACGCCTTTAAACGTCGTAAAACACGATCTGGGAGGATACGGGTACAATCCACGATCGTGGCTTATTCAATCCCGTATGTGTCTTCTTTATGCATCAGTTCTGGTCATCACACGAAACATCCCACTACCGTGTCTTTGCTATCTTAGCCTGTGTCTTGAAAATAAGGGCTCCAATGCAACACACGATCATAACCACAGTCGTGTAATGTCTTATTCTTCCCGTGTCTTACGTCCAAGCCATCAATTCCTCGAACCTAATTGTACACGGCCAAAATTGCCAATTCCACGCCGTGTAACAATGAATGACGACTGTGTATCATGCTGAAAGCATATAAAATTGACGTTTAAGCTCCATTTTTTGCTTGCTTTTGTCCAATTCCATTAAGGCATCATTAATTGACCTGAAAAACACATCATGAACAATTAAAGTGCAGAAATCAGAATAAATGCTCGATTTTTATCCAAAACAATATAAATTCATCACAGAAACATGTATACATGGATGTTTATCAGTGGCCTTCAATAGAAATCTTCAACCTTCAAGTCTTGTTCTCCCTCTCTTTCTCTAACCCTAAAATATATTCTTCCAAAAATGAAAGAACAAAGAAAGAAAATAAAGTTTATAATGAACTAAATATGTTTATAAGTATGGTTAAGAGGTATATTTATTGTAATACCTTGCTCGTTTCTAACATGTCTTCTATAACATTTTGATCAGTTCCAATTTGTTCCGATCGATTTTTTTTTCGTCCTAGCATTTGGAGTTTGAGGATGTTGAAAATGTGAATTTGTCAAAATGTTTGGGGTTAAGTTGATATTGGTTCAATCTTGAAAAATTAAAGTATTGAGTGGTTGATTAATGATTTTGGAAAGGAGTTACTCGAGTAAGACGAGAGTGTTGCTCGAGTAAAATGGGTAATGGATTACTAGAGTAAGCAGTTTGTGTTACTCGAGTGAGACAAGCCCTATGTTACTCGAGTAAGAGATTTTGTTACTCGAGTAAGCCAAAACTTAGATGAATTTATGGAAAAATCTTACTTGAGTCAGAAGAGGTGTTACTCGAGTAAAAGGGGTATTACTCGAGTAAGGTTGGGTTGTCACTCGAGTGAGCTATGCAGTTTGGCTGAACGACTAGTCGTTTTGGGTAGGGGTCTATATATACCCCCGACCGACTCTTTCGGCCTTTCACTCCCATTTCTCACTCAAATCACTCCCATTCGCTCTGAAATCATTTTCAGTTGTTCTCCATCCTTCCTAGTCATCTCTTGAGGTAAGATTGTGTTTCCATACCTCACATTTTATCATTTATTCAAGTTTGTTCATATTAGGGTTTTGGGTAGAATGTTCATATGTTCATTTTTGAGATGCTTATGTTATAAGGATGGTTTGGATCATGCTTTTGGGTGTCTAAAAACACTTAGATTTGGCTTGTAATCATAAGTATTAAGTATGTTCATAAATGAGTTTGGTCATCTCATTTTTTGGTCAATTTTTGGATGATTCGAGTTGTTATAATGGATCCAATCATAGATTGATGTTTAGGAGGTTGATTATGGTCACTGTAGGTGTTTAGACATGATTTCTATTGATGGAATCGAGTGGATCGAATTCTGGAAAATTCTGGGTAAGTGTGTTACTCGAGTAAGCCTTCTGTGTCACTCGAGTAAGTCATAGCTTCGGATTACTCGAGTGAGCAATTGTGTTACTCGAGTAATCCATGCTTTGGATTACTCGAGTAAGCACCAAATGTTACTCGAGTAAGCTATAGGTCTGAGGGACCAAAGTTGTAATTTTTGTATTTTAGTGATTTCTAAGAATTAGGAGTCTAATTTACAGATTTTAACTACTTGTAGGACTAGTAGGACCCTTTGAGGTCTAATTGGTAAATTTTAAAATGTTTGAGAACAAAAGTGTAATTTTACAGAGGTCGGGAACCGAACTGTAATTTTATGAGATGTTTGATTTTCGAGGCGAGAGCGTTTGATCTTTATTCGGGATGGGCTTCTCTGAGTCTGTGCCAACATCTGCATACTATGCATTCAGTATTGTCATAGTACCATAGTTTGACAATTGTCATGTAATAATTGTTTCAGCTTCGTATCCTGATCAGCGAGGTTAGCCGACCCCGGTGGTACGAGATTGAGCCGTTCAACTTGGATTTTCCAGGTGAGTGAAATGACATCTTCAAACACACAGGCTGTGTCTTATAAACCTATATTGTTTTTGTTGTGTCATAACCTCTACACGAAATTTGAAAATTTCTAAAGGATCGGTAAATCCTAAAACTGGACTGATGTGAAAACCTCTGTTATGTAAATTAAATTTTGATCTGAGAATTTTTAATGGTTTTGAAAATAAATATTATGTTTTAATATTTATTTTTAATTTCTGTAACAAGCATTTTGTTATGGATTTCAAAGTACATTTTGAATGAAAATTATTCTTTCAAGATTTGAGAATGTATTCGAGACAAATGATTTGTTTTGAAATAAATATATTTTCTATGTTGAGTATTTTGTTCTGAAATAAATATATTTTCTATGTTGAGTATTTGCTCTGAAATAAATAAACAAATTTTCTGTAGCAAGCATTCTGTCTATAAATAAGTGTATTTCGGTATAAATACTCTGTTCAGTAGTTTGAATATTTTTGAATAAATATTCGCACATGTTTTCTGTAAAATGTTCGATATGGGACACCTTTTGTTATGGGGTCAAACGTAACCTTTGGTATACCAATTTGAAGACTTAGCTATCAGGGTTGATGGTAGCATGCAGTTACTAGGATAGGTGTTAACCCGTGTGTAAACACACGTGACTATTCTCTAGTGGCAAGAGTCCACGCTTGATATTCTGTAATGGCGATGGTCTACATATGAGTTATTCAGTGGTTATGGTTCACGTTTAACTCTTGTTTGACAAGTTCTAGCCCACATATCTAATTGTTTTGGTATTTGAAATGTTGGTTGGAT
>CAODLS010372180.1:0-15785 GCA_948243855.1 Flueggea neowawraea
GGCTTCTGCTATACGTGTTGTTGAACCAGTTTTGGTTAACATGTAAACTCCTGAATTTTTATGATTTAACAAAACAGTTGAAATAGTTAAGCTATTCACATTCTACACCCTTTAAGCACGTCGAAGGTTGATCTAAGTGATTTAACAAAACAGTTGAAATAGTTAAGCTATTCCTAGGATATCGAATCCACAAGGAATGAGTATTAAATGTGATCAATTCATAAAAAGAAAATAAAGCATTCCATGATTTGAGTTTTTCAATAGTTGATATGAACAACACTAAACTAACAAATTCAAGCAAATAAATCACAATTCGTTTGAAATAACAATAAGTAAAGAGAATTAGGACTTTCGAAATGGAACAATGACTGTTATTTGCTATATTAACGAATGGGTTTTTTGAGATTTTGAGTGTTCTCTCTACTTTACTCATTTAAAGTCTATTTCGAGTTTATTTGAGCGATGTCTACATTTATTAGGCCAACCTTTCAGTTAAACCTAACTAAACTAGACTCTTTGAGCTTCTTAGGAATTTCATCGAACACTTTACCTACATAGAATATGTCTATCCTAAACTAGGCAAGTTCCATGCTTATGGACCTCATCTAGCTTTCATCACTTGATCCTTCAATTAGATTTATCAAAACTATCATCGTGGTGATCAAGTACATCAATAGTCATTCAAAAACAAGTCATTAAATCAAATCCAAGGCACAACACAAAATATGGAACTTAAAGTACAATACCCATTCATTAATAAACAAATATTCATTAATAGTCTATATCTCTAAGTCCTAACAAAGGATTTAAGCTCCAATGATAATGAAAAACAAAATAAAAAAATAAATAAGAAAATGAAACATTGTCACCATATATAAATATCAAGAAACATAAGGGAGATTGATGTAGAAAAAACCTCCTCAATGTCACCCTTGAGAGAGGATTCCCTAGCCTTCAAGCTCTCCCCTTTCTTCTTTAAAATCCTAAACTAAATTTCTCTCTAATTCAAAGATAAAGAGAATGTTTTATAATGATCTAAGATGACCCAAAAGAGCAAGTAAGAGGGGTTTTTTTACCTTTCACATGACCACAAAACCCTCTAATAAATTTTGTCAAAAATGTCCCTTGATTGTGCCTTGGTCCTCACAACTTTGTCTTTTCTCATCACCATCTCTCTCCACCCTTTACAAGGGCCACGGTAGTGGCCTTTAGGGGCCATGATCGTGGCTCTTGACTGCAACTGTGGTGCAAGCACCATGGCCGTGGCATGTGGCCACGATTTGGACTTCATTTGGCCACTGCCTGCAAAGGCTATGACCACAAACTCTATTTGTAACCATGTCATTGAGTATGGAAATGCACAATGGTCGTGGCCCAGGATATGGTGCTTCGCTATGGCCATAGAATAGGGTATGGCGATGACCATGGTGCCTTTTGAGCTAATTTTTGTTCCATTTTTTCCCATCATTCTAACTTCTCTTTAAAATCCTTTTGCATGGATTTTTCATCACTTTTCTCCCACATTCCATGTATTCACAATCACCCTACACAAAACACAAAAATTTTATAAATTTGCCGATAAATATGTACACATAGTGTAAAAATGCTATATATTTATGCTTGAATTAACATGTAAATTTATCATACATCTTTGATCTTCAACATGTATTCATTTTTTTTAATTTCACATATTGTATACATAATAAAATTTGGTCAAGCCCAGTTGATCTTGTTGGACTTAGGAAACCTTAGGGAGAATTAAATTGCACCTACGCTAATGAAGGAATAGATAAGTGGGTTTAGCACCACATATTTTATTAAAACCCTAAGGCATTCCTACTCATACTATTAAATTACTTCACTAGTCAATACAATGCTTCACCATACTCGTGCCAAACCATCACCACAGTATCACCAAGAGCTCCTCTCATAACTCCACCCTTATTTATACGAGATTTCTCGACCATTCATATGATCTTGTTGAACCATTTTTTGTCAATATGTGAATTCCTTCTAAGTTTTGATGATATAAAAAATCACTTGAAATAATTAAAGCTATGCACGTAATATAAACCCTACGCACTTACCATGTTGTATCAGAATCTACGTCTGTTGATCAAGATAGAGACATATTGAGTTTTCCAGACCGGACACTAAGCGCTTAGATTAAGGTGCTAACCACTTAAAACCAGAAGTTAAGCATGTAGAACGCAATGCAATGCGTATAGAAGCTAAGCTTCAGAATTTCTATATGCACATAAAAGAATTATATATGCCATGGGTATGAAAGTGGAACCAATCTACACACATAGAGGATTGCCTAAAGCACATAGATAGGGTTGTGATAAAACTCAAGAAGGCTCACAAGACAAGTCAGAGATGCATTTATCTATCTATAGTTCGTGCAAAAGAGTAAATGTGACACCTTTGAAGAAATTCATCTATGTACGTAAAACTCCATGCTAAGCGTGTAGAAAGGGCTAGTCTAAAAATTGAAAAATCTGATATGCTGCTCGGGAATTTAAATTGAAATATTTCCTGACATGTCACGTGAAAAAACTAAAGGTGTGATTGTTGACACACATCAACGCACATTGAAGGTTTGCTCTAAGTTCACAAAGCTTATTATCTACACACATAGAAGAGAGTCTAAGCATGTAGTGGCAAACTGAATTCGAGAAGTGGCTACTAGACTCAACGCAATGCACACAGAAGAAAGAAAACAGCGTGCACTACTATGATGGTTTTAAGCATCACGTATGTAAAAGGTAATCTACGCACGTAGAATTCACTTATATCATCAAAATTAGAATTTTGTTCTTCTCTCACAACAGCTCTCTTGGAATTTACAACGGCTATTTTTCAGAGATTGCATATAAATAAAGGGGTCCAGAAACGAGTGAAGGTACGGACATTTTGTGAGAGTGTGACTGGTTTGTTAATTTGCAATTTGATTTTCTCTCTCCAAGTGTTCTAGTCTCTTTGCACACTAACTGTGTTATTGATTTGCTCTCTCCTACTGGGTTGGTGTGTGATATTGTTTTAAATTTTAGGAATCCACTTGTGATCAAGCTTAGATTTTAAGCTGGAAGGGTAGTGTAGGTTTGTCTTGTTTGTCTCTTTGAAAAACAGAAGTAGCATTGGTTTTCTTGTTTTGGCCAGTTAAAAACAAGGTATAAAGGTTGCTTGTAAGCTTGTGAAAATAAGAGGTGTAACGGTTTTCCTCTACCCGCAAGTGAGGAGATTGTTAATGGATTCAAAAATCCCTAGTACACTAAAGGAATGGACATAGGTCAAGTAGGACCAAAACACTATAAATTCAGGCTTCATTCTTCTAACACTTCATATCTTTAATTTCATTTTATTCTGTTGTGTTTTGGATTATGCTATTTTTTTTTTAATTTGTCAAAAGAGCTTTGAAAGGGTTTTAAACTTTTAGAAAAAATCCGTTAGAGCGTTGTGCTCAAAATTATAGTTTAAGCACCTTGAGTTAAAGATCCAAAATGGCATCCATGGGAGTTGTGTCTAGGTATGAAGCATTATCAATTAATCATTCTCCTTTCTTTGATGGTAGTGATTATATGAATTAATGACAGTGTTTCTCAAATGTGAAGCCGAGGAAGTGTGGGTTACAGTTGAAATGGGTCCATATATCCCAAAAAAGACTGTTGATGGGATTGAATCACTCAAACCATAAGCGAAATTCAATGACTTTGACAAGAAAATGGTGTGCTACGACAATAAGGATATGCACATACTTTTTTGTGTTCTAAGCAAGACTCAATTCAACAAAGTCAAGTAATGCCAAACTGCACATGAGATTTAGAAAACCTTGGAAGTCACTTATGAAGGCACCTCACAAGTGAAAGAGAACAAGGTATCATTTTTTGTTCACAAGTATGAGCTTTTCAAGATGAAAGAAGGAGAAGGCATTCAAGAGATGTTTGATATATTCAATGACATTGTGAATGGGTTGAAAACTCTTAGGAAAATGTATACAAATTCTGAGTTTTTGAGAAAGATTCCAAGATCTTTGCAAAAATCATAGTCTTCTATCAAGAATGCTATCCAGGAAGCCAAAGATATTTTTATCTTGCCTTTAGAGGAATTGGTTGGATCTCTTCCCACTCATGAGATGAGTACGAAAGAAGAGGAAGAAGATGGGGCAAAAAATGATAAAAAAAGAGGTGTAGCACTCAAATCAAATATTGTTGAGGAATATGATAAAGAGGAACAAGAAAGTGATGAAGACGATGAAATTCCCATGTATACAAAGAGATTCAAGAAGTTCATAAGAAGAAAGAAGTTTGGAAAAAGAACCAAAGATCAAACCCCCAAGGAGGAACCTAAAAAGGAGTTCAAGAAAGATTTCAAAAATGACAACTCTATCATTTGCTACAAGTGCAACAAGCCGAGCCATATGAAACAAGACTACGCTCTTACCAAAAAGTACTCCAAATTCTCAAAGGAGAAGAAAGAAAAAGCAATGAAAGCCAATTGGAGTGATAGTGACAAATCTATTTCAGATGACAAAAAAGAGGTAGAGGAAATGGCACACCTATGTCTTATGGCCATTGAAGATGAAAAAAATGAAGTTAGTTACACTTTTGATTAATTAAATGATGCATATGATGATTTGAGTGATGAGTTTGAAAAACTTTGTACTAGAAATGTTGCTTTAAAAAAGAATTTTGTAAATCTTGTGGCGAAGGTGAAGGATTTTGTCACACCATATCCTACCATATAACCATTCTATAATATGATATTATAATCATAAAACATGTATAAGCACTGATCATTCATATCCAATTGTACATATAAAATTGTTAAGCAAAACATATAAACCGATTTAACAATTTTACGTAGTACACTCTATGTTTCCCTTCAAAACTATATGTACAATGGCAACAAGATGCATAGGAGAGAGTGTGTGGGACCCAGTCGGATGACATGTGCTCCATCTATATAAGTCAATTAGTGTCTCACTTGATCAACCCCTAAAAACTGTATATGCCAAAGACTTGGGGAAATAATAGCACTTTATATGAGTTGCTACTCTGTGAGTGAAACTATCATCAATAAATCCACAACATATAGCATACATATGCAATGGTGCAAGTGAATGCAATTATGATTTTTTTTTGGAGCTTGGCCAGAACACGATAAGTTTCATCCCAGGTCTGATACTATAGGAGACATATAGTCTAGAAACTATAAGCCTGCTGGTGATCGATCTGTGAACTATAAGAGACATTAAGTCTCAAATCATGTACTATATATGTGGAGACGTTTAGTCTCAAAACTATAAGTCAACTGACGATCAATCTATGAACTATAAGAGACATTAAGTCTTGAATAATTTTGAACTAAAAGAAATGTTGCAAGTCATATCATGTAATGATAAGAGAACTTAAGCATGTCAGCCAAGTCTGCCTTTTAAGTTGATAATGCAAGTGACATATACAAGTTCAATCTTTAATCAAACTATGCATATGAACAATACCTATAATTGAAAATGACATCATGTTTATATTTTGGCATAAACACGAGCCAAGTCATATACACTATACATGATAAACCATGTCATATCCGATAAGATCATATCATGTTCTGAGCAATTGATTGTTGCAAGTTTGCACACAGATTATGATAGTGTAAGCCCTAGCCCCAATGCATTATATCCAAATTATATTATATATATATATATATATATATATATATATATTATGAGGCATTGTTTTATCTCATTATTATTCCTGTGCATGTTTAATTTTATAAAACATTCATGAATAGTGATTCTGCTCAAGTTATCAAATATTTGATTTGATAGTAAAACCTTGAAGCATAAAAGAATACTATTCTAAATGTCCCTAGTCGATTATTGTCATGTGACAATAAACCAAAACTAGTATGTACTCTATGAGATGGTCATGTTTTACTGGTCATAGGATATGAGATATCAATCAAAGAACATAGAACATGTTAGAGAACATTGTTTTGGATCGATCCGCTTGTGAGAATACTACATGGTTGAAAGGTCATAAGTATTTCTCATACAACGCTTATACTTGAATCCCACGACCTGAAATCACTATGGATTCTTGGGTGATTTCTCGTATACTTTGACATACGCCTAATGTTATTTGTAATGAGTAACAAGTATGTGTATGATTGGGTATGCTATGAATCATGCTAAGGAACATGAGTGAAGTGAAGGGATTGCCACTCTCGAAGAGAGAATTCATATCACCAGCCACTTGATTAGTGAAATTGAGTAGTGTGTAGCCACGCCCAAACAAAGTGATAAGTGTTATCATTTGTTTAACTTAGTCAGGATCACTTATAGATCAAGGAAATATTTTAGCATAAATAATGGTGATCGGTTTCATGCCTTATGCTAATTCTGATATCGAGAGATAAAAGATTGTATAAGGTTGTAATTAGGTTATGTCGATTCGTAATTGACAGTTATTTCAATTTGGGTAATCACAATGTCTTACTAAAGACCAATTATGATTTATGGGTTTTAAATTAATTTTGGGCCCATTGCCAACATTGAATGAACCTACAGGATCACACACAATAAAGATCTAGGTTAGGGCTAAAACTGTTTTATTGTTGGGCATTAAATTATGTTGATGATTAAAACATAATTAAATGAGCCAAAATGAAATTCGGCACACTCATTAGGCTCAATTAAGAATTCAGCCTTATGGGGTGTTAATTAAGAAGAGTGATTAATTAATAAGATTTAATTAATTACTTAAAATGAAAGAAAAGGAAGAGAAGATTTTGGCTAGGGTTTCTCCCTTCCTTGTCGAAACCCTAATTGAGAAAAAGGAAGGAATTTGATTCTCTCACTTATTCTCCAAGTTCGGCTAGGGTTAGGGTTTTAGAGACACTCCTATTTTTTCTCCTTTCTTTCCTAGCCGAACTACCAAAGTTGGAGGAGAGAGAATTAGATCCTAGCATACTCCAAAATTCGGCTAGGGTTTTTATCTTTCTCCCTTTTTTGATCGAAACCCTGAATATAAAAGGGAGAGAATTTGATTCTCAATCAATGCTTTCAGCCACCAACTAAAAGAGAAAAGAACATTATGTTTTGCTTCATCTCTTAAAATCTGAATTTCTCAAGGCAATAAAATAGTTTCTTTTAGTGCTAGCACATATTAGCATAACCAATGATCTTGTGTGTATGTGAGAGTAGAGGGGAGTCATCATTTGGCAGTCCCTAGGTCAATTGCAATTTAGCACAAGAGAAGGAGGAAAGAAAGGCAATTCGACAACACCTTCTTTTGGAGGAAACCAATTCGGCAAGGCTAAAAGGTAAACATGTTCAGCCTCCTTTTATTAATTATAATTATATACAGTGTTTTTGGATGTTTCTTGTGTGGTGTTGTTTTCCGCTGCACACATTAGATGTTTATTTGCATAAGAAACCCAATAGAAATGATCTAGTAGCTTCTATTTCCATTCAACACAACTTTTACGTACATTATGGAATTGTAATGTAGATTAAGTGTGGGCATAGTATACATTAACTGACATTAAGCATGGGCACGTTAACTTCCTTCCAGGACTTGTGACGTACCTTAAGCGTGGGCATGTTAACTGTCTTTCAGGACTTGTTTTGCAACTCCAAGCTTCCTTTAGTGATTTACTCCAAGTCTAACATTTTGCTCATCATCAAAATGTTTTGTTCATCATCAAAACATAAAAGGATCTTAATGTTGATCAAACATGATCAAACAAACTCCCCATTTTTTATGATAACAAAACTTTCAAGAATTTATATACTGCATCAAAGGAAATAATTTTGATCAAGGATCTTATCCTTGTCATTGGGTTAGAATTATGCAAAGGAATGTATGATAATGCACAAATTTAAAATTTTCTATCCCTTTCATTTAAAACTCAACAAATACATTCAATATTTTCCCCCTTTTGTAATAGTCAAAAAGATTAAAAACAAGCAAGTTTTCACTCCCCCTTTCAAAAATAATTTGTACATATAAGAAAAATATCTTTTCTCCCCCTATTTATTTCAAACCAATGCACATATTAAAGAATTTATAAATCAACACTTTCAAAATTCATTCAAATAAATATAATCAAACAAGAAGTAAAATGCATGAAAAATTAAAAGAATGAGAGTTTAGGAATACATAATGTGCCGAAAGGCACACATTAGCAGATGGATTACCATCATTACTTGAAGAAGAACTATAATCTTTTTTTTTTGTTTTTCTTCTTTTTCCCCTTCAATATCTCCATCCTTTCTCGTTCCTTCTTTCTTATTTTTCATCAACATTTCATAAATTGCACACCTTTTGGAGTAATACTTTGATTCTTCATCTTCCTCTTCATCCATCTTGATTCTCTTTCACTCTCCTCTTTTTGAATATGTGTGTAAGCTTTGAAGGCCTTGTCATGCTTGGGTCTTCCACTTCTTAACTTTAGCACAATCTCATTATTTATAAATGAGCCAACTAGTGCACTAAACTCCAATGAGTTAATTTTTGGACTTCATGATGGCAGTGACCGTTGCATCCCACTCTCTAGGAAAGGAACATAATATTTTCTTCACCTTTTTGCTACTAGATATTGGTCTACAAAAAGAAGCAAGGCCATTTGTAATTTCCAAAAAGCGATCAAGCATATTGGTAATGCTTTCTTAACCCCTCATGGTGAACAAAGCATAGTCATGTAGTAGCATGTTGATCTTGGTTTCTTTGACTTGAGTTATGCCTTAATGAGTAACTTCAAGCATTTCCCATATCTCCTTGGTATTCTCACAATAGGAAATTCTATTGTACTTTTCTTGATTCAAAGCACAATACAAGAGTTGAGTAGTCTTGGAATTTACACTAATGGGCATCTAATTTTTGTCATTGAAATATTTAAACTCTTTAGGTGTGCCACCTTCATTCCTGGGAATTTTAGGACCAACAACAATCACCTTCCATTGGTTAATATCATATGATTGGATCATAATAGAAATTCTTTTCTTCAATGAATTAAAATTTGAGTCATAAAATAAAAAAAGGATATAGAGAGAAGCACCTGATACACATGGAGGAGAAGGACCAAAATCCATTTTGTTAATGTTGATCTTTGCGCCAAGGTTGTTAATCCTTCTTGAATAGAGACCCGCTCTGATACTACTTGTTGGAGAATTTCGATCTATACCTTTAGTTGATTTTGGAGAGCGGAAATGACTTGAAAGGAAAGCAAAAAATCAACACCAAGAATTTTTAGTGGTTCATTCAACTCGATGCCTACATCCACTACCTAAGTCTCACTTAGGCTTTTCCTTATCTCGATGATTGATTACAGCTCAATCCAACAAGGCCAATACAACGAGGTTGATTCTAGCTCAACACCTCTAAGGCCTACACAATGTTGTTTTACTTAGGTTCACAACAAACCTCTACAATGTTGTTTTCTATAGTCTCACATCAAACCTAAGTCACACTCTCAAAGTGTTTCAAACAATGAAGCTTTATACTAGAGTTGAATATTTGAGATTGATGCTTGAACTTAGCTCTCTAGCTTGAATTGATGTTTTTCTTGATTGGAATTGATAGGGAGTTTGGCTCAATGAATTTTGATGATGTCCAACACATTTTTGGCCTTCAGTTGATGTATTTATAGCATTCCTATACCACATGACCTTTGCTAAAGATAATATAGCCGCTGGAGTGCATTTAATGTTGTTTGTTGTTGTTTGTGTCATTCTCACATACATTGCCATAAGACTGACGTACATTGTCTGCACTTTTTTCAGCTTATGTACTTTGTCTTCAACTTAACTTAGGTTGATCATCACTGAACATCATTCATGTACATTTAAATATATACTACGTACGTCTTGACTCTCCTTAATGTACGTTAGATACATATGATGTACGTTGTGTGCTCCTTCAGCATTTTAGTTTCTTCTATCCATCATCAGGCACTTCCTCAAGTACGTTATCCACTTCTCATGTACATTGCTCTTTTCATTGACGTATGTTAATGGATTGTTACTTATGTTAACTGTCTAACAACTTTGTTTCGCAATTCCAAGCTTTCCAACGTATTTCTCTTCAAGTCAAATGTTTTGTTCTTCATCAAGACCTTTTGTTCATCATCAAAACACATAAGGAACTTAATGTTGATCACCTGTGATCCAAAATTTCTCACTCTTTTACACTCCAAACTCAACTCTCTTCCTCTCTCTTTGTCTCCCATTCATTCCTTTCATTAATTTCAGGTAAGATTACATTTCCAATTCGTTTCTTTCTTCCATGTCTTGAAATATTAATGGAGGTTTGTGGTTTATGATTGAATATGGTGTTTTATGTTGGTTTTTTGTTAGGGCTTTGGATTTGGACGAATGTGAGTGATTTTAAGTTGGATTTTTTCTAGATTAAGATAGATGTAACATAGAATTGTATGGATTTGAGTTGTGGTTCAAATATTGAAGATTCATTATTCTATTGGTGTAATTGATTGTTGATTCATGTATTTTAGAATGATTTGAGGTGATTTTGGTGATTCAGAACGGTTGGTGTTAGTTTGTACGAATTTGGAGTATTTTTGAAAAGCTTTCTGTCGTAGAGACTAAATTGCAATATTTCAAATGTTTGAGGTTTGAAATATAAATATAAGATATTTGAAGGGTTCATTTTTAAATTCTATAAAGTTTAGAGAGTGATTTGTAATTTTTTATGACTTTTAGGACTAAATTGTAATTTGGTAAAAGTCAAGGGCCTAATGGGTAATTTTGCAAAGTGTCGAGAGGGAAGGTTAAATATTCAATCGAAATGGGTTTTTTGACGAGTTCAAGGGTTTTGGTTTGCATCTGCATTCATGTATTTTGGTATTACCACAATACCGCATTTTGTCTCCGTTTTGATATGTCTGTTTTCAGCTTCTTGTACTTGCCAAGGTGACTAGTCGTCCACTAGTGCTGCATGACTAAATCTTCTATTTTGATATCCAGGTGAGTTCGATGTGATTCTAGACACAAAGGTCGTGTTATAGAAATCTATTCTATTTTTGCTATGTTTGGACTTGCATGTAAATGGGACTAACTAAAGGTTTAGTAAACCTTAAAAATCTGACTTATATGATACTTCTATAATCAGTACTCCATTTTGAAATATGTTATATATATATATATATATATACACACATGGGAAGGCACTTACTCTAAGAATAATTTTTTTAACTTCTCATCTTCTCCATCCATAGCTTTTGGATTTAATGGTGAGGATTGGATTCAGAAAAGTAAGTTACATCAACTATTAGATTTAAAAGCCATAAATGGTGATGGTGAGGTTGAAGAGCAATAGTTGTCTGCTCTACATGCATGTCTGCTATTTGTGTTTCTATATATATTATTCTAACTTGGGACACCTATGCTACAAAGGTAAGCGTAGTCTTTAGTATACCAATGTTATGTGAAGGCCTCATTACAAGGGTAACATGGTAACCCGTGTGTCCGGCCAGACACACGTGATTGTCTCTAGTTCTAGTAGCATCAGTCCACACGTCTACTTCTAATTTCTATTTTTTGTCCCTTTTTTGGTTTTTTGATATATTTATTATTCTGATATATTAATTATTACGTCTGACTGCATGTTGTTTTCCTTTGGTACAAAATGTTTTGAGAAGACTTTTTGAACTAATATTAGTATATATGTGTGTATATCATATTATATAAGTATATATGTGTATACGATATTTTCCAAAATGTTTTCAAAATGGTTTATGTGAGAACTTAGATTCGCTCTAAAGTGTTGTCCCTCACTGAGTATTCTCACCCCTTTTGTGGCTTAACATTTTAGGTATTTTTGCTACCACCAATCTTCCAACAACCTGTTCTTAGTGAGGTATTCCATTCTAATAGTGAGTGCCCTATTGGTTGGGCTCTTTGTATTTTGTAATGGAGGTCCACACCGGGATGCTAGTGGGCTACTGGGTTTATTTTGATATTTTGTCACATGGATTTACTATCTAACATTTACTTTTTTTTTGCTATAGTAAATCATATTTTGTTATATTGGTATTTTATTTATAAAAAGGTATATTTTGTGTTATTATGTTTATTAATTTGTTTAATAAATGTTCTACTAAAATGAAATCGGTAAATGTTCTGATTGTCACTATCCAATCTCGGGTCATGACAAAGGTGATATTCGAGCGTTAGGTTTCATAAATTTAGGTTGATTATCGAGCATTGGTATTCATGAACGAGTTAGTCTAATTTGCCTATGTATATCCTTCTAAGTCTTACCTTGGTACTGTGGCAATCCTATGCATTTTGGCATTTGCATGTACACTCCATTTTTCTGTTGTCTGTAGATATGCTTCGACGTCACATTGACACTTAGGGAAGCTACAAGGCATCGATCTGTCGAGGTCGCAGTCGGTCCGTAGCATATCAGCAAAATTCACACACTGTGCCAGAGGTCGCAGCTTCACCATCTCAGAAGCAGCCTCAACCACTGCCTATGGATTAGCTTGATGTACTTGAGCATCTCACTTGAGCTCTTGACCGTATTGATAGATTTCTTCCTGGCCAGGTAGCCGAAGATAAGCCAGCTCCACCACCAATTCCAGCTCTTGTGGCACCGTTGGTTCCTCAACCAGAGGTGGCTACAGTAGCAACACCTAGAGCACCACAACTTGATGCTAGTTCTCATCTCACTATGTTTTTTAAGCTTAAGCCCCGTCCTTTTAAGGGCAATATGGGAGAGGATTGACGTGGTTTCATCTTTTCGATAGAGCGTCGCTTTAGGGTTTTGGACATCACCAATGACATCGAGGGGGTTATACTTGCTTCATTCTCTTAGACAGCTATGCATCTTTGTGGTGGTAGGATTTTGGCACACGTACGGACGCCTCTTGAGAAGTGTTCACAAATGAACTCATACTGCTTATCCTTCCTCAGAGTGTGAAGGATATGAAATCAGATGATTTCAATGATTTCCATCAGGAGCAGGGGGTGTATGTGACTGATTATGAGTACAGATTTAAGAAGCTCAGTAGGTATGCTTTAGAGGGGTGTCATGTAAAGGCGGCATTAGGAAGAAATTTTCAGTTGGGTTTGCTACCAAGATATGCTAGAGTGGTAGTAACTCTCAACTTCAGGACCATTAAGTAGATTGTCAAGGTCGTCAGGGCCGTGGAGTATGTTGAGGAGAGCAACCCTAGGGAGTCTAAGAAAAGGGCTAAGATCAATAGAGCTACTAGTAGCCAGCAGAGCATAAGTCAGGGTAGTCAATATGAGCAGAGGCTGTATACATTCTTCTAGGGGACACATCCCAAGTCAGAGTTCCCAAAGTGTTAGTGTAGCGCAACCAACTGGGTGCATCAGGTTTAAGAGTGGAAGACAGAGCTTTGGGAGCATATATTTGCCTTGTGCTACATGTGGAAAGAGACATCTTGGGACCTACAACAAGGCGACTAGTAACTGCTTTTACTGTAGACAGCCAGGGCATAAGATACTTGAGTGTCCTCTCAAGTTGAATGTAGGGTCTCAGGCAGGGCAGTCTGCAGTAGGAGGTTCAGTCACTCCTAATACTGGGACCGGTATAGGTGCAGTAGGGGTATGCATAGGTTTAGGGGCCTTATTTCTTATGGTTGAAAAGATGGAGCAGCGGACCGCAGTCAGACAGGTCATTGCAATGCTTCAAAAGGAGGGCAAACATAAGTTTACCATCTAACTCGTCAAGAGGCACATACTTCCAATGCTTCAGTGACTGGTACATTATCTATATTTGGGACTTATGCATATGTTTTATTTGATTCCATTGCCTCGCATCCATTTGTTGCATCATATTTTTTGGGACTTACTGGGTTAGTGGTGCATCCTTTGTATAAATTATTAGAAGTTTTTTCACCTTTGGGTGGAAAATTCTTAGTTGATTCTGAGGATCGGAGTTGCGTGATCACCTTTTATGGGCACGAGTTGACAATCAATCTAACAGTGTTAGACATGTGAGAGTTTGATGTCATCCTCGATATAGATTGGCTTTTCATCTGGCATGCCACCTTGGATTGCTTTGCAAAGAGAGTATGCTTTTGACCGCCATGTCAGAGTGAGTTTTGTTTCCAATGTGAGCTAGATAATGTTGTAAGGGGATACATGTCAGCCATTAGGGCGAAGAAAATGATTTGTCATGGCTATGAGGCGTATTTGGCTTTTGTGTTGACTGAGTATGAGGGTTTGAAGTTGAGAATGGAAGACATACTACTGGTTTGAGAATTTCCTGAGGAGTTACTGAGACTTCCACCTGAACGGGAGATCGAGTTCACAATTGAGGTATAACCTAGTGTAAATCCGATATCAATTCCACCATATCGAATGGCCCCAACAGAGTTGAAGGAATTGTTAGACAAATGTTTTTTGTACCAAGTGTTTCACCTTAGGGTGCTCAAGTTTTGTTTGTAAAGAAGAAGGGTGGGAGTCTCCAAATATGCATTGATTACTGATAGCTTAACAAAGTGACAATGAGAATAGATGATTTGTTTGACCATCTACAAGGTGCGCAGTGGTTATCTAAGATTGACTTGAGGTAGGGGTATCATCAGTTGAGAATCAGAAGTGAAGACATTCCTAGGACAACGTTCTGAACTAGGTATGGTCACTATGAGTTTTTTGTGATGTTGTTTGGGTAAACTAACGCACCAACGACATTTATTGATATAATGAAAAGAATTTTCAGACAATACTTAGATTGGTTTGATATTGTCTTCATTGATGACTTTTTGGTATACTTGAGGAGTAGGGAGGAGCCCGAGGACCACTTGAGGTGAGTGTTACAAACTTTTCGATAACATCAGTTGTATGCAAAGTTTTCAAAGTACGAGTTCTGGTTTGAAGAAGTGGCATTCATTGGGCAAGTGGTATCGAGAGAAGGCATCATGGAGGACCCAAAAAAGGTAGAGGTTGTACTTGATTGGGAGATGTTAGTGTATGCCCAAATTCCAAGACATTGTATTTCAGTTCGTTTATAATATAAATCAATAATTTGTTCTTTTATTTTCTTGTGCAAATAAATTAACAAAGTATCCTTGAATAGTTGTGGGTTCATGATGCACGTGTGGTGACTTGGCAGTAAAACCTGAATGTTTACAAATACTATTCAAAATATCCCTAGTCGATTATTATCGTGGGAACGATAATAAACTAAGACTAGTATGTGCCTTGAGAGATGGTGGAGTTTTACCAATCATAGGACATGGGATGTCGATTAAGAACATAGTACTTGTTGAGAACACTGTATGGATAGATCCAATTAAATGAGTTCACTACATGGTTATAAGTCATAGGTGAATATCATTAGATTCTTATAGTTGATTGCTCAGACCTGAAATTACTATAGAGCCTAGGTGAGTCCTAGTATACTTTGATGTACGTCTAATGGGCTCGTAACTGAGTACTAAGTATGAGTGCGGTTGGGTACACCACGAAGCACCTGAGGAGCTATGAGTGAAGTGAGGGGATTGTCACTCTCTTAATTGATAGAGATATCACCGGTGTTAGTGTAAGCCCTAGCCCCAAGCACATTGTTTACCCCTTTATATTTGATATATATAGTATGAGGCATTTTTCATCCTGTTTATTTTTTCTGTGCATATTTAATTGGATAAATTATCCGTGAATAGTGGTTCTGATTAAGTTATCAAATATGATTTGGATAGTAAAACCTTAATCTGTAAAAGAACACTATTCTAAATATCCCTAGTCAATCATTGTCATGGGAATGGCAATGAATGAAGACTAGTATGTA
>CAODLS010372269.1:0-16540 GCA_948243855.1 Flueggea neowawraea
TCAAGATCATATCAGTGATTTATATTTGCTGCTCATACAGAACGGATAATGCTGTGAAAAACCGGTTCTCCACTTTGTGCAAGAAGAGAGCTAAATATGAGGCTTTAGCAAAAGAGAATAAAAATAGTTTTATCAACTCAAACAACAAAAGAGTCATGTTCAACAATGGGTTCAGTACAGAAGGGAAGGCAGAAAATGCACCTGCTAAGAAGATCAGGTACAATACAAGTGGATGTCTTCGCACTTTAGTAAATTGGGAAAGTATTTTCTAATCTAAAACCCCTGTTTATTGTACCCAGGAGATCCCACATCCCTGATCATACGGAACATTGCAACTACAGAAACAGATCACACCTCCAAAATGGAAATCAGCAGCCTAGACCTCCATTCGCTGTGTTGGCTCAAAACATCCACAACATTAATGCAGTTTTTCAGCATCATGTGAACATTGCCAAGGAGTTGCCAGCTGATGGTAAACTATCTCAAAAAGAGCTATTTTATCAAGCTGTGCTAGATTGCTTTAGAAAACATGCAGAATATGCTATATACAATGCCATGTCAATTTGTAAAGCATTCATCTTCATCAGTATTTTACCATTGATCAATGTTTGGTCTTTTATTGAATCTCTTAAAGATTTTCTCTCTTTATCTTTTCATCAGCAGCTCAAGACAAAAAGGTTCAAGGGACATTTTTAAAAAAGGATGATCCAAAAATATCAGCTCTAATGCAGCAAGCAGAACTTCTCAGTTCACTTGCACAGAAAGTTAATACAGAGAACACAGACCAGAGTCTTGAAACTGCTTGGAAGGTTAGCTTTTGTCTTTTTCTCAGCTACCAATCTAATGTGGTTCTCAAGTTGCATTTTGTCGCTAGCACAACAGAAAGTTACACTTCATGGCAGATTTAGTTAGTAGCAGTTGATTCAGTGATCAACTTTGACCAGTTTGATGCCCCTTTACTTTCAAAGAGGATGCATATTATCATTAACTAAAATGATTTGTACCTTAAGAGGCAATTAGGCATTAGACTACTCCTTTGGCTGAGCCTAGAAGGCTGAGCTTTGTTGTTGATCTGTTACATTACTGAAATAGTGCCATTTCTTTTTGAGTTGAAAGGTTAATGCACAGAAGATTTTCCATGGCCTCATTTTCATGAAATATGATGTTCAGGTTCTCCAAGATTTCCTCAACCAGAGCAAAGAAAATGATATTGCCAGATATAGCATACCTGACATTGACTTTCAACTCGAAGATTTTAAAGTCCTGATTGAGGATTTAAGAAGTTATAATGATGGAAGTCGACCCTCTTGGAGGTAATGAGAAGGTGGTTTTACGTCATGCTTAAAGCAGATTTTTACTCATTGCGATATATAAACAGTGGTTAAAATTTTGCAGGCAACCTGATTCACATGAAGACTCTCCGGCCAGCTCTGAATATAGTACAGGATCAACTTTAATGCCATATATAGCCCCCGATAAAACGGAACAAACTCAGTCAGAGGTTGGTACGTTGCATAAGGATATTGGAACTGAATTACAATCAATGAACATTGAAGAACAAATTCATGTCGGAGAATGTGATAAAGAAATTACCTCTAGTGCAAACATAGCTGAAGGTAATGTATTTCATCTTGATGAAGTCATGCAATTATTTATCTCCTTTGTCAAGTAAGCATTAGGATCATGTAGAACTACATTTTCTCATGAAATAAACTTGATGCAGTGGGCATCTTCCCCGCTTATGATGAACAAACAAACAATGATTTGATTGTTTCTGCTTCATCAAGCACAGATTTCGGTTCTCCTATTCAAGTGACCCCTCTATTCAGATCCTTAGCAGCTGGAATTCCCAGTCCAAAATTTTCAGAAAGTGTAAGTTGGTTTAACCTGCTGATTTACTACTTCTAGACCACTCAGTGTTGTCAAGTTGCTGTGTGTAACTTCTACATTTACAGTACTAGCTGTGACCTTTTGAGAGTAAGAATCCAATTCTGATATATTTTTTGCTTTTCAAAATTCATAATGTTATCATGGTAGTGGCATTGAGGTAGTTGAGGCAATGCTGCAATGGGGGATAACTGTTCAAAAGAAGTTGTCTGCTGATTGAACCTCCCAATTAACAAGAATAATTACATCTATGTAACAATAGACTAAAACTCTAGAAGGGGATGCCTAGTTCTTTGTAAACTCATTAAGAACCAAGCATAAATATCTGCCTTGCTGAGAGTGTCGCATGGTAATGCAACATCAAAACGCGAGCCTGTTAAGACTATCCTGGCTATTTGATGGTCTTTTACCAAAAAACGACACTTTTTATAACATCTGTATAAGGATCATGTATGAGTGCTGTATGCAGCATGTTCCAACATTAGGTTTCATTAATATTTGCTCCTGTTGGCATGCAACAACTTTCATATGCGTATTTCTAAAAGTGTCATGCATATCTAACTGTTTTGTTTCTGGTCTGTGTATTTTCAGGAGAGAAACTTCCTACTAAAGACACTTGGAGTGGAGTCTCCTTGCCCGAATATAAACACCATTCCTTCTCAACCACCAACCTGCAGAAGAGCCCTACTCCAAAGTTTATGATAAACCTCTCTGATCAATTACTTGGCCAAGGCCATGTTAATTACCTTCCTTACTGTGCCAGGGATAATGTTGCTTGGTGCAACTTTGTTTTCTCTCGGAAGTTGGTTTCACTAAGATTGCAGCCATCATGAATGGCCTGAAGTTTTAATTAAGAGGCATACCTAGATCTGCATTCCCAACCCTGGTCTAGAATGTTACGGTACATTCTAGCCCCTCAGATCACATTATAACTTCATGATCTGACTTCTCTCTTTTTTTCTCTAACACTCACACTAAAGACCAGTGTGCTTGTTGATGTGTGTCATTCTTTTGTTTGTTTTGATTTGTTTCCCGGTGTCCCGAACCAGAATTTTTGCCCTTTGATTTGTCATCTGTACAGAACCTACTGTGTAAGTGTTTAGCAAGAGAGTGTAGTAAACAAAGGCAACTCGCCTATATATAATCAAGGAGACCGAACAACAAAAATTAAAGGAGGATTAACCAGCTGATTGATTTTTTTTTTTCCTTTTTCTGGGTGTGCAAGGGTATAGAATAAGTTTATACCTTTTTTTTTTATTTTTCTTGATTTCTTATGTAATGAACCATTATGTGATTTGAATGGAAATATGGTTTTCCAGTGTGCATATTTCTCTGTTTATGTGCTTTACTTGCATTGAATTATTGCATCCACGGAATATAATCTTGCTCCAAATACAATGGAAGTTGTAGAAGAAAAAGTGCAACAGAGAATGCAGCAATACAGATGCAAGATGAAAGTTCAACACAACCATCTCTGCAAGACTTGCCTTTTTTCAGTTATTGGAGGGGAATATAGGGAAATGCCAGAGCAGATGGTTAACATATGATTAAGAAAATGGATTCTGACCGACCACATTGCAGCACATTCTTTCTGTCACTCGTATTGCCTTCAAGAACTCAGAATGTATGAAGACCTTGTATTTCCTGTCAAAGAGAAGAAGGTCAAGGAGAAAGCAAGAAAGAAGGGAAAGAAGAGCTGTGAAGTTAGGTTACTCACAGATGATGAAGACAACTTCAACAGAAACCAGCAAACTCAACTGTGAGTGTGTTTAGTTACCCTGGAGAGGCTTGTAGGCAAGAAGGGTTCTGAGAATTCCGTTGTAAGGAATGGTGTGTGGATTCGATTCATGTTATGGTAGTGGACGACAATCATCATTATGAACAAAACAAAAGCTAAGTAAAAGAAGAAGAGGGAAACTCGTCCAAATGAAAGTGCACTCATCATTGGCCTTAACTTTCTTTAGAGAAAGTAAGTTGACTATTTTGACTTCCTCAATTCACTTGACCAATTCTGGATCTGCTAACTAAACTAAAGAGAGAGAAGAGGTGAACATTATTACTCTGTGTACCCAAAAAGGAAAAGAATGGAGTAAGCAACTTGACTGCCTCATATCAAGTTATCGACCATGGAAATGGCTCTATTTCATTTAGTCAATCACCCACAGACATTCACTGTGACATCGTGAATCCTGTTTTCCTACCAAGTGGTTTACTTCACGAGGATAAAATTTGTGGAGATTTAATTTGTTGGTTTAGTAGATAGTATATCGTCTGATCAAACATTATCAGAATTCAAATTTCGAATGAAGATAATCATTGAGGAAAGAGAAATGTTAGAATTTTAATCCTAACATCGAACATCCACTCTTTGAAATTAAAAAAAAAAAAGAACCTTATCTGAAACAAAATCCACATCGCCACACAACCAGGAGGAACAAAAGTTGCCATATGAACACATTAATTCGTAATTGTTGGATATAATATGTCCAAGGTATAGGATCTCTATTCGATTACATTTTACCACTTCCTAAATTGTTATCTAAACCAATGGACCTTATGGCCACAACGATAATACAACAATAAAATGAAACAAAAAGGAAAAAGAAAAGATGAATACATATAACAAAATTGTTGCATTGCTTCTTTAGTCTTCACATAGGCTTTCTCTTCTTCTGCAGCTTCTGCAATTTCCTCCATTTTAGGTAGATCTGGTATGACAAGCCAGAGAAAACCATAAATACACAACCCCATTGTTTTGCTGACAGGGGATTGCCACTTAGAACTGACGAGACTACAATGCTGACAAACTTTCGAGTTGTAGTAATGGTGGTGTTAGCGAGTGAGCCGAAACGGCTAATTGTTAGAAAGATGAAATTCTGGCCAACTGCACCGCAAAGGCAGTAGTAAAAAATGTCCCATGCTGCTTCCGGATGCTGCTTGCAGAACTGGATTGCCTCGTATCCTATACCATTTCGCCAACCGAACATGTAGACCATGTTGTATATGGTGCCCCATAGATTCATTCCTAACATTATGTCCCATGCACTTGTCTTTGGAAACCTGAGCATATAAAATAATATCATTAAGAAATAAAGATTCAAATGCAATAAATGACAAAGCACAACTAAAGACTTATAGTAGGTGGGGGACCTTTTGACAGAAGAAAAAGAAAACTACAGTAAATTATTTGACTTAAGTTATCCTTATTAAGTTATCCAAACGGATAAAAGCTTGTTTGACTAATATATCAACAATTTTCTCGGCTAATACAGAGTTGAGTTCGCTTCACGTGACGAAATAAGGCAAGTAAGGAGCCCTCTTTTTTTCTCCCCCTCTAATTACATTTCATAAAACAGTGCAGTAATTAACAGCAAAAGAAATAAATGGACCTTTGTTTTCTCCTCCCAATTATTTTTCATTTCAAAGAATTAGTAAACAACAGAAACAGAATGTTTTTTTATTTTGAGCAAAAACAGTTTATTTTTATTGTTTAACTGAAAAAGGGAGAAAAGAAGAGAAAAAATCAAGTGGTACATACCTTGCAGTTAATGAATCCTGAGTAGCATTTGTAAAACCATCAAATGCAAGATTCAAGAAACAAAGTCCATATCCAAGGGGTGCATTTGGATGTGCCAGCTTGCTAATGGTCTTCGAGCTAGTCTAAAGTCCAACCAGATATACATACAAGAGGATTTAAATCAGACTGAAACTTGATGCGTTCAAGCAACAAAAGAAGTATTATTTCCACAAGCACAACTCTCACCTTCAAAAGTGCGAATGTAGATACTCCTCCGGCAACAAGGAAAGTGCAGATATACTCCGGAATGGTGTATCTTATACCATAAACCAGAGTACCCATCAACATGACTGCACAAGGTAACATTTCCATCAATAATCAATGCAAACAATTACATCTAATAAAATTACTAACCAAATCTATAAACAACTCCAGCCTAAGTAGTCATTATCATCAAGAAGAAACTGTGAATGATATCCTACACCCATTAGATAAATCATTGCATACTAATTGATGCAACAAAGGAACCACTTCTCCAGAAGTTTGAAACTCACAGAATAACTATTCATAAGGTGTTATGATCATGGATGTCCTAATACCAACAAAAGCAAGATCAAAAGAAGCATAAAGTATTAGGGTAGCCACAAAAGCAACTAACCTGGAATCATTTTCGAGGATTTTGCCAGGACCTACAAGCAAACACGACATACACTCGTCATTTCCAAAACAAATCATAAAACAAAGCAATCAAAGATGCAACATTGCTAAAGTATCGCATACCTGAGCAGGATAACTAATATACTTCAATGCTTCAATCCCCATTGCAGGGCCAATGGTGTTCGTAATCCCGGCACTCCAGTACGACCACCACGGAGCACCTCCACCACCACTACCCCTCGACCATATCTTAATCACTGTCCAACAACACCACGAGCTAATAATTTTAGCTCCTACACTACGTATCCTCAAATTTTATAATTTCTTTTCAGTCAATAATTATTTCAGTGCCAAAAAAAGAGTGTATACAACGTATAACAGCGTGTAAAACTCCTCAACTATATAAACTCAATCCTCCAATCTATCTACTTACAAATTTTACAGTTTTTAACCAAAATTAAAGATTATTGCAATAATGTTTCATAGAAAATTAGAGAAATGAAACTCACTTATATATGAACATATCAAACACACCACATTTTGTGCCAGATTTAGGAAAGCAAGGTGCTCGAACCTCTTCCCGTCCGGTCCGAACCGCTTTGTCGATCTAAACATTCAAATTAATATATGATCAGTACGAAACGACGCAGTTTCACGTTTAATTAACTAGCGAATATGGCAAGGACTTACAGAGTCTCTTGAAGGACGCCTTGGTAAATGTAAGCAGTCCAGATTCCAGCTACGCAAAAGGCCAACACCAGGACTCGCCGGAGCCCGGCGCCGTGCGCTTCCATTCCCCGCCATACACCTAGATCTCGGTCGTTTTCTTTGAGAAGTTAGTTATAAACGTTTTCGATGATTCGAAACGGAGGAGAGAGAGTGCGAAAATGGAAGTTCGAGTAAAGGGCACTTTAACGGCCATTAGACGTTTCTTCTGATATAAACGGAGTAGGAGCGCGGCGATAATTGGAAATTCCACGTGGTTGTTTTTGATTGGTGAAGTGACTTCATCTCGTGTTTCTTATTGGTTGTTGAAACGCAACCAGTCTTCGGGGGGCTTTTCTCATGGGGCCATGTCCCGTGGGCTGAGCGGGCAACCCTTTTTTCAGACTTAATTATGCCAATTGTACCAGTTAACATTTAGATTTTGCTCTATTTTGTCTCTCCTCGCAGATCTCTTTCTTTCCCTTTCTCTCTCTTCTCCCTCTCTCTTCTCTTTATGCAAAACCCTAACTCTCTCATTCTCTCTTCCGACCACCATCCTCCCTCACCTTCTTCGGTGCTGCTTCTCTCCTCCTCTTTCTCGCTCTTCTCCATCATCGTCTCTCCTTCTCTCTCTCGCTCTTCTCTGTCATCTTGTCTCTTCTAGACCAAATCTGAATGTTTCGCTCTCATCGTCTCCTCTGATCGCTCTCTCCCCTTCGTTCTTTGTCTTCGTCCTTCTTGTCATCTTCTGGTTTCCTCCTCGTTGCTCTTACCAGATTTGGATTCCTTCGATCGAGCTTTGCACTTCGCGAAATTAGAGAGAGAAGGGGAGAGAGAGTTGCGAGATAAGGTAGCGACGCTGGTGGTGGTGGCAGCTAGGGTTCCAAACCCTAGCTGCTGTCTTTTTTATTTTTTTAAATTGTTTTATTATTATTTAAAATGAGAAAAGACTTTAATTGTGTTTGTTTAAGTCGATTTTATTGATTTTGGTTGATTTTTTTGAATTATATTGATTTTGTGTAGGGATGAATATATTTGGAGACATGCGGATACATTAGGAGACATTTGGACACTATAAAAACATATAAATAAAATTGAAATTTGGATATATTTAGATACTATAAAAAATTATATAAAAAATTGAGATTTAGATATATTTTAGAGACTATAAAAAATTGTAAAATTTATATTAAAATTTGTAATTTGGAGGCATTTAATTTTAAAAAATATTATATAAAAAAATTTACTAAAACAAATTTTAAATAAAAAATTTGTGATTTGGATACATGTAGATACATTTAGAAATCATCAAATACATTCTAATAAATTATATTTTTTTCTCTCTTGAAACTTATCTATTTTGCGAAAAAATCAATTTATCTAAAAATTATCGCTATTTTTTCTCGAAAATGGTATTTGTCCAAATTAGTTTGTCTTATCTGGCATATTTCATATTTGAAAACTTTTATTGCATTTATCAAAATTTAAATTTTAATTTAGTATAGATGTTAAATTTTTCCTATTTTTCTTAGGGTTAATTGCATAAAATAACAAATTCTTAGGGTTAATTGCATAAAATAAAATTACACGAAGAAAAGAAAATTACACGAAGAAGATCAGCCTTTAATTTGTTTCCTAACCTATGGCACCGAGAGAAGGATGCAAATGTTTTATGGCGAGGTTTCGTATTCTATACGCTTTATTATTTATTCACGCATAGTGTGACGAGCTCCCACATAAAATATATATGAGGGGTAAGTTTTGGTTCATAAACATGGGCGTAATCTTTTGGTGAGAGAGGGTAATGGCATTGTGACAAGTTAGTATTAGAGCCGACTCAATTTGACTATAATGTTTATGCCAAATGCTCTAAGATGACTAGCAGATAAGGTGATCATCCGCGATGAGAAAATAACAAATTCATGGACAGACAACAAAAAAAATAGAAAATAACAATTCATGGACAGACAACAAAAAAACTAAAACAAGAACAAATAACAAGAGAAATGAATACCAAATAAAAACCAATGCGTTTTTTTTAATAAGTAAAAAATGTGTTTTTGGTAAAAATAATATTTGAATCCAATGCGTTGTACATGTAGCATTTGTACCAAAAGAACCTCCAAAAGTTTTTACTTCATAGTAAGAGAAGACATGATAGCATAATGTGGGCGACTACTGGGTCAGGCTCGACGTAATTTGTGGACGTTTGGTGTGAATTGCCGCAACTGGATGAAGACCCTAGCCCAATTTATATAGTGGCGAATGAACTAGCTAGCTGCCACACTACATAATTGGCATAGATGAGTAATATACGCCTAGACTTTCTGAGCATATCTATTACTGATATGCTATAAAAGCACATACAGTGATTAGTGATAATATCATCAAACAAATTAATTAATCACTTGGTAGGTGCCTAACTAAGAGTTGGATCGACAATTTGAAAGAAGACACAACAGTTAAATAAGCCTAACGGTGCATGTCAACGTTGAACTTATTATGTGTGATGATTTATAAAATTTGTACGAAATGTTAAACACATTTTGTGATATTTCAAATTTAAAATGCTTATGATTTTTTTAAATATATATTTAGCATGATTAATTTTCTTTTACAAATAGTAGGTAATTACTTTATGGATTAGAATATTAAGGGTTTCTTTTTTTCTTTGAATCCTTATATTTTGATAAGTTATATATGTGCGAGATCAATATATTTATCACTCAACTAACTGTCAATTAAGTTTTATAGTAGTTAAAACAATTTTTATTTTATTACTTTTTTTAGAATCAAGTTATGTGCGTTAATTCAATTACAAATAATACAAGAATAGTTTAATTATTTTTATAATGATTTTTTTATCAGTATTATGGAATTACTATATAATAGGATATTTTAATCAGTTGCCCACTCAAGTGTTATTCAATGAATCAAACATAAAAATCACAATTTTTTTTCCAATGCATTCAATGAAAGAAAAATATCCTATTCTATAGCCTTTTCATTTCATTTCACGCTAAGTACAATTGGATGGTTATCGAAGCTCCTGCAATTTTTTTTATTAAAGTACAATGTTTCCTTATAAGAATTTATAGTTTTGTGATTAATATTTAATTAATAATTGCTATTTACATATTAAAATTGTTTATAATTTTAACAAGAGAAAGTTGGAATAATTTTTTGCTACAACTCGATGATTCCAAGAGCTCTTGCAACCGTTCTTATTAAGATGCAACATTCCTGATCAATATGTAATATTTTTTATTAGAATTTATAATTTTTTGATTAATAATTAATTAATATTTCTATTAATTAATTATTAATCAAAAAATTATAAATTCTAATAAAAAATATTACATATTGATCAGGAATGTTGCATCTTAATAAGAAAAATTGTAAGAGCTCCTGTAATCATCCGATTGTAGGAAAAAATTATTCAGAAGTTGTGCATTAATAAAGAATATTACATGTTAATAAAAAAAGGTTGTAGGAGTTCTCACAACCGAATAATTATAGGAAAAAAATTATCCTGTTAAGTATTGATCAAGTCATTTCATGCTCCATTTTAATATGAAGCAACAATTTCTAGATGTCATATGAATGGTATTTATATTTCGTCACACAAGTGTCATGCTTCCGTATATTTTGTTGCTTCCATATACTATAAGTTTAATTTATACAGTGACCAATTCAAGTCAAGATACGCATTTCGGCCCCATAAAGAAGTCAATACATGCATGAAAAAGAAACTATACAAAGTAGTTGGAGTCTTGGAGATAGGCGTGAAGTCTACGACTTACTTCTCAACGACATCGTTTTAATGATAAACGACAATCCACATAAAATAGACTTGCCCTGGAAGGTCTGCCTCCGGCTTCCCATGATGGATGGCCTCATTTTCTGCGTCAACTTGACTTCTCTGAAAGGGACCACAGAGCTATCTAATAGTGATGGGTAACATGGATCCTCCACTCTCTGAACACCCTCCATGTTTCATTCTATAAAAATATAAATGTTCATAAATTGCATTAACTTAAAGGAAAAACGTTTTTTCTATTGTATATTAACTTAAATTTAATGCTTGTTTAATACTAAAAAAATATAGCTGGGAAGTTCAACTTGGGTGGAAGTAGTAAAATTGCGGACGTTTTGTTTGGAAGAAGTGTAAAGTTTTTGAAAATTTTAACTATTTTTTTTTAATTTTTAGAAACTCCTTATTAAAGGAAATTTTGGTATGAATTTTTTAACCGAGCAAGCACTGCCACTACTACGTGCGTGTGTGCTTTCTTTTACTTGGTAATCTGCTTTAGTGTATGAGTTGAGTGTGTTAGTACTAGGAAATTAAAGGCACCAATCTGACTTTTGCCTTTTTTCGCCCACTTTCAACCGACCACATTCGATGGCAGGTCCCATAATATTTGACCACGAACTAGACCGTCGGTTCGACCTCCAACAACTTGTAGGTGCGAAATGATTGCCGGAGTTTAGTCCATCTCAATTAGTGGTAAGAAATAATCGAAAAGAATTTTTTGATTGTCGGATGTTAAGCTTCATAGAAATTTAAATTAATTGGAGAAAAAAGTCAAGTTTTGTTTCCTCAAATTTACTGATTACACTTTTGGAGTTTTGACTTTTCCAGATTGGTACAATTTAAAAATACACCTAGCATAAAAAAGAAGACAAAAAAAATGTTGTATTCTGCAAAATACTTTTGAGGAATATCATATGTATTCATTGAGTCAGAGCGTATAGATACGTAAAAAGCATTTAAAAGTAATCTTTTAGTTTTAATTATTTGAAAAAATATCGTATGTGTATGCACGAATGGAATTCTTAGAAATGAAATTGGAGGTGGGGGTCTAAGTGAGCTAAGCCGATAAAAACTCGTTCGTGACTCAATTCAATATTAAATGAGTCGAGTTTGAACAAATTTTGAAGTTGGAAATTAAAAATAGTCGAGTTTGAACAATTAAAAACTCGGTTCAAAAATTTCGTGATCATACTCGATATTAAGCTCATGAACAAGCTTTCTCTCTATATATATATAACATGAGAAATAAATATATGCTACTTTGAGAAAAAATATGTAACAGGCCATAATTGATTCTGTGTATATGCTAATTAAATATTACATGCTCCATTAACAAGAAAAGAAAGAAGAAAGTGTCACACACAAGCCAAATAGCCAATAAATATAGTAACTTCCTTTTCCCACATTGACGAAGTAAAAGCTTGCTCAATTGACAATGATGATTTAACATTGGCTTCAGCTTGTTCAAGCTAAACTTTTTAATAGTTTTTTATTTGACTACATGCTCAACATAAGTTTATTGAGCTAAATTAAGTTTGATTGTATTCTTTTTAGAGTTTACGTTGAATTCGAACGAGCAAGGCTCATTGACTGTTTTATTTGAGATCTTGTTGAACTGAACTTGAAAAACTCGCGAGTCTTGTGATGACTCGAGTTTGAACAAGATTTTTGAGCTCAAGAATGAACTCAAGTTCGAGCTCGAAACATTTTGGTCGAGTTGAGATTGAACACTTTAAAACTTAATTCGACTAGATTACACCTTTAATTAGAGGTATTTTTATAAAATGAACAAAATAAAAAAAAAGGACATTAGCGTGTAATTTCCCTAAAAGAAATTCACAAAAAAAAAGGAATTATTAGGGTATGACTATTCCTAAAGGTCGTTTTTTTACTTTTCTTGGAGATAGTTTGGCTTGAAGAACAAGAATTCAAATCAAGATCAAAAGAAGAATAAGAATTGCAAAATTCTTGGGGCATCGAACCTGGGGGCTAATTAAGTTTGAACAATAAGAGGCAGTATGAACGGAGATTTCACATGCAAAGAATTGTGGTCAAGGCATCTATGTATAGGTATTCTATTCGTTTTTGGGGATGGATTAGGAAAAAAACAAGAAACCGGATTGGAGAATTGGAGTTGTAGATGCCTTCCTCAACTCTCTGTTGTGTCGTCTTCTATGATGGAACTCGTGGCTTTGGACCCCATTGTTTCCCATTTGACGTTAGTTGCTTACCCATTTCTTACGTCCCCTTTTCTATTCACCATTGATTTCTTCTTTCTTCTTTGGAAAACAACACTCTTTCTTTTTTTTTTTGGTTATCTGTTGTATTTATTCGTAGCTTTAAAAATAGATAATTTCATTGATAAATAAGTAAAAACTTTGTACGTCAAATTCTATTTTTTGGCTTTTCAACTATCTTTTTAGCCAATTTTAGGGACTGTTTAGTTAATAAAAATTATTATTATTTTTTAAAAAATTAGAAAATAAAAATATAAAAAAAAAAAATTTGTTTATTTTGGACAATTAGCAGAAGAGATCTTGTATAATCATACTTAACGGAATTTACTACCACTTATCACCTCATATTCTCGATTTTTTGGTAAAATCATTTCTCTTTATTCTTTATTATATATTTCACATAATTTATAAATGTAATGTTTAGTTTTATTGTCTATACTCGATATTCTAAAAAATAAAATTTTCTAATGAAAATTAATTATGAGTTGAATTTTCTGAGAGAAATATGATTTTTTAAAATTAAATGTTAGATAAAAAAAATGATCAAATGAGAGATAAGAGTTCAATATACATTCTTTATTGCTTTAGATGAGGTAGAGATTGGAGTGAATTTAAATAATTTTTTAGTTTTTGGGTAGTCAGCAGTGACATGAAAACGGAAGGAATGAAAAGAATAAAAAAAATTATTAGGTAATGATAGGAACGCGTAGCACATGTTAAATAATTGAGTAAAAAAATGATTTGAATTTGAAAAATCGAGAATAACAAGATGGTAAGAGTGAATTTGAAGCAAAGAAATTCAATGAATAAAATACAGAGTTGGACTAATCGGCTAAGATAAATAAATAATTCCATTCCAGGTGGGGATGGACCAAACCTTTCCCGTATATTCCCTCAAATTACCAACAAATTGCAACATAAAGCATTGATCCACCCATTGGCCCTAAAAATCCACACAAAGAATTAATGCTTTCTTCTTCTTCTTTTTTTCCAGAAAAATATATTGTTTGTTAAAGCCTTAAACATATTAGATTTGATTTCAAAAGAATATATTTAAAAGATTTTTTTTTTGTTGAAATCAATAAATTAAAGCTTTATTGACTTTCAACATAATCAGTTAGTACATCGACAATAGAATTAAGGAAGAATTATATAATCTGAGATAATTCATAATTTTAAATTGTACCACTAAATTTTTAAAAAGTTCATTGTGAGTTTTTAGTTGTTCACGTGTCGATTCAACTTACAAAACATGTAATTTAGATGATGTAACATGTGTAATACATGTCAATGTAGCTGTAATAATTAGAAAAATTTGATGTGTCATTTTAATCTAGTTAATAATGTTAACAGTCACAGACACAATAATTTTCTTTTGAAAATTCAATGGTATAATACAAAATTATAAGTTATCTAACGCTATTTAATTATCCCTAAAATTTAAAGAGAACATGTCCCACCGTATTAAACCAGATATAAAGTTGAATATTCTTACTAAATAACGAGCAACTCGATTTATTTACTTTTTGAAATGAACAATAGAATTAAGTAGTACGTAAATTGTTAATGCAATCTTTTGGCTCGGTAATTAAGCTCTATCAACATACAAAAATATAAATAAATATGCTTAATTAATAGTGGTGGCACACGTCATCCAGCAGCTAAACAAAAAGTCCCCACGCGGTTGTCGTGTCCACACAGTACACAGACCGCAACAAAATACAAATATCAAAACGACTGCTTCTTCTCTCGTTCTCTCCCCTGTTTCCTTTCTCCTTCCCCACGCCACATTACATACTTGTATTGGGAGCGAGAGCGAGAACACCCAGTAGCTACTTTTCACAATCCTTGTACTAGAACATGACCTCAATAAACCCACACAACCCAGCTCATGTATAAATTGTTGGCTTCAAATTCTTTTATGATGATTACTTCTTGATAATCGAGAAGCTTATCTGTAACACGAAGCTTGCTTGCTCTGTTTCGGGTTAATTAAGAGAGGCTCTTCAAATGGGTAACTGCTTAGATTCTTCAGCATCTAAAGTAGATGTTACCCAGAACTCTCATACTGCTGGTAATTACTAAATTTGGTTGCTTTTAATGTAAAGTTCGAAGCTTTTTGTCATGTTTGGGTTCTGTGGTATTAGCGATTGCTTCAGGCGGGCTTTTTAATACAGTTAAAAAAGGAAGTCTTTAACGGCTTCTGTGTTCGTTACTTCTTTTAGCTATGATGTTTTTTTTTATCTGGTTTAGCTTGTTTTGTTGGATTTGGTTTGTATTCGTTGGTTGTTCTGTAAAAACTTTGACTTTTATGTTTTCGATTAATGATACCATTGCTGCTTTCAATTATGAGGGTCTTTGTCTTGTTTTAGTTTTTTTAATGAAAAATATAGCTTATTTGGTAACATGTATAGGTGACCATGATGGAAGAGTTAGAATGTCTGTGTTCTAGTTCTTCTTCAACTGCATGCTAATGATGTTTCTGGATTAGTTGTTCTGCGATTCATTGCAAGTTATAGTAAATGGATTAATATAGCCTTATATTTGATTTATTTATTTATTTATTTTGTTGTGCAGTATGCATCTGTGTACAATTAGAATTCGATCCCAATGAGGGTTGTATTGTTTGATGATTGTGCTTGTAGATACTGGGGTCTGAGGTATCATACAGTTCGATGATGATATATGTATGATGTATCGAAGTTATTCGTCTCCAAGAAAAAAAAAAAGTCAGAAATTTGTTTCCCCACACCTCCACCAACCCCACCCCCCCATAGGAAGTTACCAATCAGATGGTTCTGCAAAATCTGGAAATGAAAAATATTGGTTCAAAGATTTCAATTGGAATTTTATTTTGTTATATCTTGTTTAGTTAGCATGTTAAACTTGTAAAGTTTTGGAATACTGGCATCACAGAATGGCATTCATTTTTTTTTTGTGACAATCCTATTAATGTGGAATTAAATTTGAAAATCTTCTTTCTTGCTATTGTTAGGAGCTTCAAGAATTTCCAGCAAAACCAGCCGTTCTTCAGCTCCTTCCAGCTTGACCATCCCATCCTACAGTGGAAAGAGCAGTTCTAAATGTCTTCCAACACCAAGGACTGAAGGAGAAATACTGTCATCCCCGCATGTAAAAGCCTTCTCATTCAATGAGTTGAAGAATGCCACGAGAAACTTTCGTCGTGACAGTCTTCTTGGTGAAGGTGGTTTTGGCTGTGTTTTCAAAGGATGGATTGATGAACACACATTGACTGCTTCTAAGCCTGGGTCAGGAATGGTTGTTGCTGTCAAGAAGCTTAAACCTGAAGGTTTCCAGGGCCACAAAGAGTGGTTGGTGAGTTTCTTCTTTCTCCTTGAGATTGTCGTTATTTATCACAAATTGTGCCTTGCTCATGTGCTGATAGCTGCCCGACCGTTTCAGACGGAAGTTAACTACCTTGGTCAACTTCATCATCCTAATCTTGTTAAGTTGATTGGATACTGTTTAGAGGGTGAGAATCGACTTCTGGTCTATGAGTTCATGCCTAAAGGGAGCTTGGAGAATCATTTGTTCAGAAGTATGCAATTCATTCTGGTTTAATGTTTAGGAATTTTCTTTGTGGTCATTTTGGAAATTCGAGGGCCTAAAAGTGAACACTGGTCTTTGTTTTGTGAGACTATTAAATGATTGCTCCCAATTATTCTACCCAAGTTTCTGAGACATGAAACCTTTTCTTGGACA
>CAODLS010372336.1:0-12110 GCA_948243855.1 Flueggea neowawraea
GATACAGATTATAGCCGTTGTGGGTCAGTTTGAGTTGCATTTAATGCACTGTTAGAGTATCAAGACGTACGTTGACCCTTCCACAACGTACGTTTTGCACTGCACCTTCAAATGACGTACGTTGTAAACTTAATTAACGTATGTTGATCATATGGACACTCTCAGATGACGTACGTTGGCATACCAAAACATACGTTGTTAAGATCAAATTTCAATCCAGTAGCCTCTGATTTTCATCTGGAGCTCTCACCGTACATTGAATTACACTGACGTACGTTGTGATCAATTATGACGTACGTTGCACTGAGTATAACGTATGTTGCAATTTTCCAGTTTACCGTTGTACTTGAATTTTGTCTCGATCTACGTGGAGGACAAACATCCATTCTCTTATTTTCAAATCTTCTTTTGTCTTCCATTCATAACGTACGTTGTATGCCTAGTAAAACGTACATTGATCATTTGTGCACCAGCCTTCAAATTTCCCGCGTGAATGTAGCGTACGTTGATGGTGTCGAGACATGCACTGAAGTAACCCAAGACGTACGTTGAGATTTTTAAGACGTACGTTGAACATCTAGATGGCATACGTTGTTTTTGCCCTGAACCATCCAGTAGGTTCTGTTTGATTTTTCATCAATTATAACGTACGTTGCATGTATCAAAACGTACGTTATGATCATCACAGTTCATTTTCAATTTTGTTCATCATCAAAACACAAAAGGATTTAAATGTTGACCATCTTTGGTCCAACATGAGCCGTAATCAACCTTGTAGACTTTAGAAGGGTAAACCGCAATCAACCTTGTTGGCTTTAGATGTGTGAGCTGCAATCAACTTTATTGTAACGTTTTGTTGGATTGAGCCGGAATTAATCTTCGATAGTGGAAATCATACATGAGATTTAGGTAGTGGACGTAGGCATGGTTGATCGAACCACTATAAATTGCGGTATTATTTTCTCTCTTCACTCCAACTTGTTTCCGCTCTCCAAACCCAACCAAAGCATCCCGTGAAAATTCTCCAACAAAATTATGGCTTTCACTATTTTGACCTGGCATGGACACAATCATTTTGCGTTTTCCGTAACATTGGACAAACGTCTGCAAGCCTCAATGAACCTCGAGAAGGAGAGATGAGCTTTTTTAAAATTCATGGTCGAAGAGAATATTTCAATATACCTTACATACGGTAAATGATTTAATCCAAATAAAAAATTAAAAAAATATATAAATTTATGGAAGAGGTTCTTATGTTAGTTAAACCTCTCTCTGACCATTTCTATCTCGCGCCTTTCTGCACACTAACAAATTTCAACACTTCCCAACGCTCCCAACTAACAAACAAACTTCTCTCTCTTCTTTCACTTCCTCTCCTCCATCACATCGATTTCTCCGCTTCTCTTCCACTTTCACACCCCAAATCAATGGACAATTACTCTTCTCTTCACCACGATCCCTACCCTCTCCTCTTCAATGCCTTGTCTCTCATCCCAATCTCTCACTACTTCTTACTCTTCTTCCTTCTCGTCCTCACTTTTCTCTACAACTTCTTGGAGTTTCATTTCTTCACAGACCTTACCTTTGGCTTACGCGGCAGTCCCATTGCTCTACATTATCACCCCTCCTCTCCTATCCTCAACGACGTCGTCTCCCGTTGCAAGATCCTTCACGGCAGGTTGGAACAGATTGGATGAATGTCTAAATGAAAGTTTGATTCAGATTTTGATGATTGATTGATTGATTGAATGGATATGTTGTTGTTGTTGTTGTTGTTTTTGTTGATAGGTATTTGGCAACGCCGTGGCTTTCGAGTCCTCATTTGCAGACTTGTTTCTTGAATTTCTTCGGGAGGCCTCCGACTTTTACCTATAGAAGGTGATGCATTTTTGTTTTTAATATTTTTTTTTTGATAGATATTTTTTATTTTTAGTATGTTTTTGTTATACTTTCTGGTTAAATGAGTTCAGTGAATCTGATAAATGCCGGATTTTCCAGTGGTTTTGATGTCTGTATTATCAGTGTCCTCTCGTTGAATAGCCGTAAGATTTTGTACTTCTTCGAATAAATGCAAGAGTTAAAAAAAAAAAGAAAAGAAAAAGAATAAATACTAGACTGGAGCATGTACTGAGCTCGTCTCCAGACTCCAGTAGTACTAAGAGTTCGATTGCCGCTGGAAGTGAATAAAATGTCTTATCAGAACAAAAAGAGTGGCGCGTGTATTGCAAGCCGAGTAAGATATAGGGGAACAATGCTCCATAGAAATATTAGCTATAGGGGAACATTGAGTTGTGGCTGATCTTCAATTTTTTTTGAAGCATTGGTATCTCTTTTCAGTAGTTTGGAATAAATTAGTACACCATCCAAGTCCATTGGAGCAGGATTCCGTGATAATTGTTATGCAGCTTGGAATTGGTCCAATTGGTGCTCCATAGAAACAGATAAAATTGTTTGCATGTATGCCCAATATGAGCTGCATGATTTTCTTTGAAACCTTGCTGATAGTTTCTCGTTTCATTTGATAATCTTATAACAATATTGATGCATTTACTGTTTCTGAAATTTTTGATTTTTAAATGATTAGAAACATGTTGTTGCTTATATTTTTTCTTGAATATTGTGTCACTCCTGCTTGCAGTTCTTCAAATAATTCCTAGTTAGTCCTTTATCTGGGGTCACGCACCTTAAAATATTATTGCCTTTGTTTGCTTACTTCTGGTCCAATCATTCTAAATTTAGTCTATTTTTATGGTGAAAATTCAGAACTTTAACAATTTTAATCAATGATAAGAATATCAAAGAGTGATTTACATTTTAAAATCTACATTTGGTCTCTGCAATATGTTACTGATTCACGACTTTATGAACATCGAGCATCATTTTCCTTGATGATTGTTCTACATGATTCGGTATCTGTTTTATGTTGCATTTTTTAATTTAGTTATGTACTCTGGTTTTGCGTCGTACCACTTTGTAATATACCTACAATTACTGGTTTTTTAAATATAGCTGTTGATTTTTAATTCCAACCTGAAAAGTTTTACCTAATAAATATTTATTTAAATGCACTTTCAGACAAATTTTTCATGCTTCTGATGGTGGAACCATTGCCTTGGATTGGCTATTGAAATCTGATGGTAAGAAGGAAATTCTGAACATACAAAATTACTCTTTTTCTCCCTCTCTCAATGCAACCTACATACATATACTTCATTGGACAAGCTAGAGAATTTAATAAATATTATATAATTCATCATTTTTTTTCCAAAATAATAGTGTTCGGCGATTTCTATTTAACATTATTGTACGGTTATTAGCATGCTCTCTCTTTTTGTATATGTTCACATTCCAGTTATTGTTGTGTTATTATATAGTTTTAAACAATGCTCTTCAAGTAAATAATGCCATTTCTGAAGATGATGCAACTCCTATTGTGCTTGTGGTCCCTGGCTTGACAAGTGACTCTGCTTCTGCTGTAAGTAAAATTTTATTTTTCCTTTTCTATGCGTCTGTATATTGTTACAATTTCATTTAGTTCTTTTTTTGTGATGAAATCGTTTTACTTTGGGATAAAGTTGGCTTTAGACATACCTGGATAGTTTCTAATCCAATTGAGTTTAGGTTTTGACAAACCTTCCATGTTTCAGAAGATGATGAATATAAGGTGCTATTTTGATAGTGCAGGCTCAAGTAGCATCATAAGGACTATGGCCATGCTTTGGAAAGATCATCATACCATCATCATTCTTAAATGCTTGTATAACCTATTAATCTTAAATTAATATAGATTTCTCTAAAAAATGTTTGATTGATTGCCGATAAAATAACAGGTGATACCTGTATTCTTTTTATGCATTTGTGCTTGTATTCAAGCCTCTATTCCTTTCCTTCGTTATATCTTTTTAATTGTTACTATTACGAGTGTGAATGACCATAGATTATTGAAACTATTTTTTGTTTTCCTTATATGAAATGTAGTATCTAAAGCATCTTGCATTTAATACGGCAAAGCATGGATGGAATGTTGTCATTAGCAACCATCGAGGACTTGGTGGTGTTTCAGTTACTGTAAGTTTACTTTTTCTAGATTAATGAACACATAATCTATCCATGGTTTAGATTTAATTGCATAATATGGTACAACATTCATCCTGAACAAGATAGCTTCCATATGTTGATTCTATATTCTTCTCATTCCCTCCAAAAGGAATACTTCATTGCCACTTGATTTTATGTGCTCCATGATTGATGTCATTCTTTGCTGATGATCGGGAATTCTTTATGTAGTAACTTCACTTATAGTTCGTTGATACATATATTTAGTTGCACCGATCGAGATAAAGATGCTGAGATCTAGTACAGAGCTTTTTTATTTCTGCTTCAAGTAGCAATTTCTGAAACGTGGACTTTTAATCCTGCATTGCTATCCTTTTATTTCTTTAAATATATGTATTGTTTTTCTACCCCTAAAAACTAGTTGGGATGCATTTAATTATTTGACTTAAGTACAAGATTTCTTATTTGTATTTCATCGTCGAGAAACATGCATGAATCGTTGAAAACCTGAAAGTTACGGACTGCTATTGCTTCAAATCAAAGTGATACAAGAGAATTGTGTCAATAACAGACAAAGTTTAACCGAATACTTATTTCATGTATTTCATCTCAGTATTTCATTGAAGTTTGGGCATCCAATTCATTTCACATACATCCAATTCATTTCACATATTTAAATGAAAATGAAAACCAAATTATCTGGAGAATAAAACTAAACACTTGGTCAAATTAGTTAACAACAAAACCAAGTGACTTTTCTTTTTGGTAGTCGTAATCTCTACCTGAAAGCAATTTCATGTGGTCATCTTTTTCTATAAGAATGTTTCTTTACCTTGAAACGTTTCATGCATCTTTTCTGTAAGCACGTATTGAAGAAATTATGTCTTGGCATTTTGATGATCATGAAATCCATAAATGGAGCTGCAAAATATAAAATAAACATTTAGAATTTTCACTGACAGGTGATATGGGAATAGGGATGGATACACTGTAATTAATGATAGTGCCAAAATCAAAATCATTTTTCAGACAAAAGAAAATTTTAAAAAAAAGTTGCAGAAAGTAATGATGTTTCAAAGTCTCAAACTTTCAAATGGTTGATAGTTGTAAAGTAAGGTTCTTCTGAAGCTAAAGAATGATAATCCAGTTGTTGCTTCACTTTGTTTACATCTCATAAAATTTATGTTTTACTTTCAAGACTGGACAAGGCTATTCTACTTATTTTCTGCTTCCATGATAACTTTTGCAGTCAGACTGCTTTTATAATGCTGGATGGACAGAAGACATCCGAGAAGTTGCAAACTATCTCCAGCATAAATATCCCAAGGCCCCTTTATTCGCTGTTGGAACCAGCATCGGTGCTAATGTTCTGGTATGCCAATATGGAGTGCATGTTGTGTTTGAGGCTTTGTCATTTTAAATTACAGACAATTAGATTACATGATATCCAACCAGGTAGACTTCACATGCCACAAGTCTCCCTTTTTTTTTGCAAATGTAGAAAATTAAGTCAAGGCATATGACCAACAAATATTTTGCTTAAATATGTTGGTGGTTTGGATTGAATGGTTCTGAATTCCTAGGAAAAAATAAAACATAGTTTTGCATCCTAAACTGCTCATAAATATGAACTAACTTTGACCAAAAAAAAAAGAACTCAAAGGTATTTAAGTGTTAACTAAATTGAGACTAACTTGGAGAAAACTACTCTTTTAACTTGTGGCCATCATCTCATAATTATCTGAAACTTTGTGCTGCATTGCTGATTTTGTAACCCTGGAACCAGAGTTTGCCTTATCCATGAAAAGTTTCTTGCTTTTGCACAAAGATTATCCATTTGTTCTTTCACATGCTAATGTATGCCCATATCTTTTGATTTAAGAGCAAACTACTGCCTGACGTCAACTATTTTCTTTATTCAGCAAGTGCTTTACCTCTGTAGCTTCTGAACTGGATGCCTTTCTTTCAACTAATAACTTGGTCATGCTTTACATATGTAGTTTTTGAATTGGCAGGATGGGATTAATTAAATGTTTTTGAATCTCAGAAACATCATGAGCAATAAGTGGCTGTTTGAATATTTTTCTTTTGAGGTTTTCCCACTTATTTCATTGGATTCCCAACCATCATTACTGTATTAGCTACATTTATTATGAACATGAAAGTTGCCCTTAGTTTTTATGGGATTTGACAATTGCTTACTTTATGTGCTGTGCTACTAATTTTCTTGCAATTCATAATGTCTATTAGGAAATCTTGCTTATATGCCGCAATCATTTTTTTAGGAATGTTTGGCTGAGGATCTTTCAGTTTAATGTTTTTTTTTTTAATATAGTGATATGCTACTAATACAAACTATTACTGGATGTTTATATTTCATTGTTTAATTTGAATTATTAGCTTTCAGGTTAAATATCTTGGTGAGGATAAAGAGCTTACTCCGATTGCTGGAGCTGCCGCTATTTGCAATCCATGGGATCTTGTGGTTGGTATTTTATTTTGAGATGAGCTCAATTCAAGTATAAAGTGGATTTACATTTGCCTCCATCTTTTTTCACTTAGTGGTTTTTTTGTTTACACATGGAAAATAGTTCCTTCCACTCTAGTTCCTCGGCTTTATTATTTGTAAACATGGGCCTGGTCAGTAGAAGTAGCCACTAGCTTCAATGTACAGCATAATAGATTCTGACTTTAATAAGCCCAAGTAACTGACTTCTAGAATAGCTATGACAGAAATATGCATATAAGTTTCCTCTAGAATTGTCTTTCTGATCCCGAAAATCAATGTCTCATAGTCAACAATCAGTAGTTATTGTCATTTTCACATAACCTGAAAATGAAACCTCATGCAGTTTTTTGACATTTTTCTTTATCATATTATGTTGTTGGATATTATGACATTACAGTGAAAACTTCATTATCATAATCATATAAAATTCTTGCACATAAAGCTATATTTTTTAAAGCATCTGAATAGAAATAAGATATTTTCTTCTATATTTGAATTTGGTTGTTACCTTCATCAGTTTTTCCCTGATTATATTGACATCAATCTGTCATGGGTAGCATAATATTCTTTACATATTTCATAGCTTAATGTTTTTTACATCTTGTAATTTTATATTGTGTAATTTTATATTGTTGTTGTAATGGGAACCAAGCCAATATATGATGAAATTTTGTTTTGGGACATATTTTTGTTCATACTTTTGAGATTTGTGTTCTTTTTAAACAATAGATGTAAATGTCAAGTTAGGATGCCTACTCCAGACTGACGATTTACTTCCCTTCGTAATGTAATCAGCTGGTGTGTCCCTTACCTCTTTGCAGATTGGCTACAGATTTATAGGACGAAGGCTGATGCAGAAGTTCTATGACCGAGCTCTAACAATAGGCCTCCAGGGTTATGCACAATTGTACGTATGCATTTTCATTTTTATCTTGACTGTTGATATTTAGTTTGTAGAATTCCCATAAAATTTTCTACCTAGGTATCCTCTTTCGGTGGATTATGGAATGAATTTAAATTGACAGCATGGAGGTTTTAAGCAATAATAGATATATGTCAGTGCTTTACCTGGCTTTATACTCCAATTGTATTTGCAGACATGAGCCTCACTATTCTCGACTTGCCAATTGGGAAGGCATAAAGAGGGTCAGTTTCTTTCTTGAGTCCTTGATGATTAATTGTTCCACTGGAGTCTTTACTGTGCTCTTTCTTTTCTGGTATTGAAGCAGCTAAGCTAGCATGTTACTTATTACTAATGTTGATTTGTTCCCTGCATCTCTAAGGATTTATAGTTCTCTCAGACTTGCCTCTGGGTTTGACTGTGCTAAAGTTGACCCATGAGAAATGGCCTTTTGAATAATTTTTTTTTACATCTGTAAGCAATTTTTTCCCATTGAAATCTCACATATAGGGAGCACGCATTGTCCTGGTAAAAGTTTAAATCCTATTTCTATTTCTTGAAATTATATTTTTTCATTTTTCATTCTCTTCTAAATGTTTATCTGATCCACAGCTTTAGAAAGCCTAATGAGCTACATCGAGGGAGTGCTACCTTAATAGCTATCATTGTGTAAATGCTAGTTTTAGACTAAACTGCACTGTGGTAGTTTACAGGCTTTGATGAGCATAGAAGTATCATAATTAAATTGTGGCTTGACATTCTACATGCATTAAAGATTTGTCATTTATTTTCTCTTTGATTCTTTTCTTGTTATGCCTAATGGGCACAAGTTGGCTATGGAGATCTGTTATCTCCTCTTATTGGACATAAATCTTCTTGTATGCTGCTAACTACAGCTGCATGTTTGATTGTTCACTTGTGCCTTAATAGTCGCGCTCTATTCAAGATTTTGATCACCATGCGACCTGCCTCGTCGGAAAGTTTGAGGTATTTTATCAAACAAAAGCTTCTGTTTTCACAGTTACTCCTTGTAATTAAAATTAATGTATGGCTTTCTCAGACAGTAGATACATACTACAGGCGCTGTAGCAGTTCCTATTATGTTGGAAATGTCTCAGTACCACTCCTCTGTATCAGTGCTTTGGATGACCCTGTCTGCACCAGGGAAGCCATTCCTTGGGATGAATGCAGGTGAAGCTTCTGTTGCCACAGCGACGAGTGTTCTTTCTTTAAAAAAAAAATTGGGAATTAACTGTTATTTTGCCTTGAATACCTATTACTACTTGGTCACACATACACACTATTACTACTTGATCACACATACACAAATTTTTTAGCTTTAATGTGTATTACACAGTAGCTAATGTCCTAATACGACTGTAAAGAATGTAACATTATTTGAACTAATTTCTCTAGCTAGTTAGTCAACAAGGATTATATTTTCATTTCAATGAGATCAAAGGATAGTAAGGATAGCAAGTAAACTGTAGGCGGCATTAGCACGGCAGCAGCTTCCCTTTTGGCATAAGTTACGAATAGGGAATCCCACCAAAAGGCAATGTATTTACGTTACCTTACTGAATGCAGATTTGTCATATTCTTGATGCAAATAAAACATAAGTGAAACTAGAACCTAGCCTTTCACAAGAAGATTTACAATGTCCTATTACTGCTCAAGCCATATAAATTATCACTGCTCTATACTAGCGTTGGTTAAAAGGTTGGCGTCAATATTGTATGAAACATATAGCATCTTAATCCTGGATAAGGTTAGCATCAATATTGGTATGAAACATTTAACATATTAACCCTGGAAAAGTGTGAATATAGCAGGCTGTGGTGTATGTGTGCTGTTTCCTGTTCTTTTTTATGGTTTCATATTATTAATTTATCATCCTTATTTTAGCCTAAAAATATGTGTTTTGTTTCTTTTCTTTAGAGCAAGTCAAAATATAGTGTTGGTTACAGCACAACATGGAGGTCATCTGGCATTCTTTGAAGGATTACATGCATCCAGCTTGTGGTATTTCCATAATAAACTATTCTAGGTTCTGTTTTTTCGACTTGGAATCGAATGATAACTTTGGATGCTTTACACTCTTCGATCAATATTTTAGTAATTATTTATACTCATTTAAGTCATATTCTTGACATTTGAAGTGTACTGTTGAGAGCAATAGAATGGCAGAGCATCAGTCATGATGAGTTATTTCGTCCTCACCTTTTGTTATTAAAAGTTTTTATGTGCCTTTCTTTATTTTGTGATTTGCAGGTGGGTTAGGGCTGTCAATGAATTCCTTGGTGTTTTACAATCTAGTTCCCACATGCATGTACAAAAGGTATTTTTAAATTAATCTGAGTGCATTGACTGGCATTATTGCTAACGTGAAAGTTCTGATTATCGAATGCTGTCTATGGACTTCATCTAACCATCAGCTGATATGCTGTTCTAGGCTTTTTTTAAAATCTAGTTCATGATTTCTTCATTATATATATTTTTCGATGTATCGAAACTTCTCTTTACTAATACTAGGTATTTATCGTGAATTTGACAAAGCAGAATTCTGCGAATTCACCAGTGGAATCAACCATCGATTGTGGACCATATATAAATGTTGCAGAAGATGGAATGGTGGCTGCAGCAGGTACTGAGCAAACAAATGACGTCTTGCAAAAGCATTACAATGAAAATGGCGGTGAAACGTCTCCTGATGCAAACCAAGGGAAGAACCTTGCAGATGCAACATCTGATTTCGCGTCCACAATTGTTCAAACCTCTGAGCAAGCCACAGACATCTTCAATGGTAAGTCATCTGATGGAAATACTCAAGTTCGAAGACGCTTAAATCAGATTTATCGACAAAATAGAAGGTCAATACGGTTACTTGCTCTCATTACCGTCGTTACGAATTGGCCAATTGTAGGATCAGCCCTTAATGTTATCTTTATAAAAAGGAGGAAAATTTTACTTAGATGATAGTCCATGGTGGTGGAAGTGGCTTGATACATGTGCTGGTATCTGAGACTTGAATTCAAGATGAGTTGTCTGATATGTTAAACATGTGCTGCTCTCCCCTTGTAAGTACGGTATTCTTCTGACACAAGTGAAGCTTATAGTTATCAATAAAATTTGAGGTGGTGTCGCCCTCTTCTCCAAAAAAAAACATGTATTGTCCTATCTTAAAATGTTTTTAAATGCTTTCATGGTAAATACAACAATCAACAGAAACTATCTCCAGAGTAACCGAAACCATAAATTTTTAACATATAAGCATAAAAAAAAACCAATCCTTTTACTTAGCAAACCAGAAATATGTACAAAGCTAAACCAATCTGAACCAAAAGTCCCAAGACTCGTGAGAGCAAGGCATCCTTGTCAAGCTCTTATCTCCATCAAAACTGCTGAACTTCTCCATGCAAATCGCATACGTTTCGGACACCAATTCTCCGGCATCGTCAAACCTCTGTAACTCCAACTTCCTCAATCTGCCCGGAGACAACCCAACATTCGACCCAGAAAGGGCGGAGGCAGCGCCACAGCCCGCGTACTGATAACTATTCCAAAATTTGAATTTTGTGATTTTTTACTCTGAATAAATATTTTTCCGAAATTTAAAATCTTAATTTTTTTAATAAATAGAATATATTCAAAGCCAACAATTTTTATTGCTTCAATCTAAGAACGACCCGTCGTAAAAAAGGAAAAGTAGCAGCTATTTGTGTATTATTCCAAAACGGTATAAGAAACTGTCGTGTCGATAAAAACCCTCCTTTGTTGCCATCCCCTACCTCCTCTGCCGCTCTTCTTCTTTCTTCCAGATTCTTCGTTTCCCCTATCCCTCGTTTCCTTCACCACGACTGAAAAGAGAAAAACCCCCTTCGTTAGGGTTAGGTTAGGGGTTTCCCTGCAGTGAGTGATTCTCCATTTCCATTCTTTTCTTTCCGCTACTCTGCCAACACTAGAATCGCACAATGTCGATGTCTAAGAGCTCGAAGATGCTACAATATATCAACTATCGCATGCGCGTCACCATCCAAGATGGCCGCCAGCTAGTCGGAAAGTTCATGGCCTTCGACCGCCACATGAACCTTGTCCTCGGCGACTGCGAGGAGTTCCGGAAGCTCCCTCCTGCTAAAGTCAAGAAGACCAACGAGGAACGTGAGGACCGCCGCACTCTTGGCCTTGTCCTCGTCCGTGGCGAGGAGGTCATCTCCATGACCGTTGAGGGACCTCCTCCTCCTGAAGAGTCTCGAGCTAAGGCTGTTGCTGCTGCTGCCGGCGCTGGCCCCGGTATCGGCCGCGCCGCTGGCCGTGGTGTTCCTACTGCTCCTCTTGTTCAGGCTCAGCCTGGCCTTGCTGGTCCGGTTCGCGGCGTTGGTGGTCCTGCCCCAGGCATGATGCAGCCGCAGATCTCGCGTCCGCCGCAGCTTTCGGCTCCGCCGATGACTTATCCGGCTGGTATGGCTCCTCCTGGTGGTCTAGTGCCGGTAATTCGGCCTCCTGGGCAGATGCCTCCGGCACCATACCCTGGACAGGCTCCGCCGCTGGGAAGAGGCCCTCCGCCGCCGCCGCAATTTGCTGCTAGGCCACAGCAGCAGGGTTTCCCCATGCCTCCTCAGTTTGCACAGAGACCCATGGGTGTG
>CAODLS010372412.1:0-10482 GCA_948243855.1 Flueggea neowawraea
AATTCATTCATCACTAAGAGAGAATATTTTATAATCAATCCAATTCGTTCTTTGTGTGTGACCCTATAGGCCCACTTGAAATTGGCAATGGGCCTCGTCCCAACCTTTAGGCCCAAAGTCCATAAGCGGTATCTAGTAATATATATAATCGTACATATAAAAATAAATTATTAATTATTATTTTATGTTTTAAATGTTATTATTTCATTTTTATACACTATTTATTTTATGTAATTTGTTTTTCTCTAGCAAACACCGATGTGAGTATATTTTTGGTTTTTTTTCGTCCTAACCATTTTGCTTTTTATGATTGAACAACTAATTATTACCTTAATTGTCCTCTCCTAAGCATTGTCTTCTTATTCATAACTATGATTTTAATTGTTAATATACATGGTATTATTGATTCAAAAAATACGTATATATGGCAATAATTTTAACATGACATTGAAAACATATAATAAGGTTAGATATCATTTTTTTACAATAATAATTAAATTTATTATCAATTCAATCTTTATAATACTTATGGTAAAATTATTCTATTATTATTGACAAATTATCATCATTTAAAATAAATATTATACCTAAAATATTGATGGGTTTAAAGCCACTGGAATTGATGGTTTCTCTAGCACCTTCTTTAAAGAATGTTGGCATATTGTAGGGCCTGACATTACTTCTGCAGTAATGGGGTTCCTTACTACTGGTAAACTTCAGGCAAGTTAACTCAACTACCCTCACTATTATACCTAAAGTAGCTACCCCAACTTCATTAAATAACTTTAGGCTCATTGCTTGTTGCACTGTGTTATATAAAATCATCACTAAAATGCTATCTGCTAGGTTGAGCCACATTCTGCCTCGAATCATCCATCTAAACTAGTCTGCATTTGTGGGGGGTAGAAGCATAGTTGATAATATTTTGTTGGCACGTGAACTTCTCAGAAATTATCACAGGAAAGCTAACACTGCTAACTGTGCCATGAAATTGATTTACGCAAGGCCTATGACTCTATTCATTGGGACTTCATTGAGGAAGTTCTGCTTGGTTTTGCCTTTCCTAAAAAATTCATACAATGGATTATGACTTGCATCCAAACTTGTTCTTTTTCACTAATGATTAATGATGCTATTGAGGGTCATTTTGTGGGTAAGAGAGGATTAAGACAAGGAGATCCAATGTCTCCTCTCTTATTTGTCATATGCATGGAGTATCTTTCTCGGGCCTTTGAGCTTCAACTTCCAACTTCCTTTAAATAGCATTCTGGGTGTAAAAGCCTGAAGTTAGTTCACCTGTCCTTTGCGGATGATCTTATGATTTTCAGTGGCTCTACTATAAAATCTGTCCAGGCTATTAATGACATTCTGACTCACTTCTCAATTGTGTCTGGTACGAAAGTGAATGATGGTAAAAGCTCCATTTTCTTTTCAGGAACCAAGGATGAAGACAAACATAATATATTGAGTCTTCTGAGGTTCAGTGAGGGAAGGCTGCCAGTAAAGTACCTGGGTGTGCCTCCTATATCCTCCAGACTGAAGAAAGAACATTGCATGGTGCTTGTTAATAAGATTTGTTCCATGATTAATAATTGGACAGTAAAATTCTTATTTTATGCAGGCAGATTACAATTAATCAACTCTGTTCTTCGTAGTGTGCAAGTCTATTGGTGTTCCATATTCATTTTACCTAAGTTCGTGATCAAAGCAATTGACCAGAAATGCAGGTCTTTTCTTTGTCAAGGCAAGGCTGAGGGGGTCAAAAGCCTGGTGGCATGGGATTCTGTATGCAAACCAAAACCTGAAGGTGGTTTAGCCATTAAGGATCTTCTTGCCTAGAACAAGGCAGATATTAGAAAAAAAATTTGGGATTTGCTAATTGCTAAGCAATCCTTGTGGGCTATTTGGATAATTTGGCAAAAGCTGAAGAAGTTGAGTTTTTGGTGGTTGACTAAGCCTCTGGACTGTAGTTGGGCATGGAAAAATCTCTTGTCCTTGCATCAAGAGCCTATTCACAGCTTTGATCATTGTCTTGGAGATGATAAGCAATTCTCCTTCTGGTATGACCCCTGGCAGAATGGTAAATCTGTTATTGACTCATTCCCCTCACTCTGCATTTCCCATTTTGGTATTCCTAGAGAGGCAACAGTTGCAGAGGTTTGGTACAATAATAGCTGTCATTTGCCTCCTCCCCTAGATGATGTTTTTGCTACTGCAAGGCATGAGGTTTCCTTGGTGAATCCCAATGCAGACAGAACTGATAGGGTGAAATGGAAGCTCTCCTCTTTAGGAAAATATGTCGTGAAAGATGCTTGGAACTCTTTGAAAATTAAAAATCCACGGGTCTCATGGTATTCATTAGTATGGGGACGTGAACACATTCCAAGGTGTAGCTTTATACTGTGGTTGGCTCTCCAAAATAAACTAGCTGTCAAAAGTCGCCTGCTAAATTGGGGATATGTGTCAAATGATGTGTGTGTATTCTTCCATAATCATTCTGAATATGTGGACCACTTATTCTTTGCTTGTGATTTTTCTGCCACTGTTTGGAGGCAATTACTTCCTAAATGCAGGAACTAGTGCAGGATCCTATCTGGGCGAAGGAAGTGAGCTGGGTCTCTCGCAAATCAAAAGGCAAGTCTCTAATCAGTCAAACCAGGAGAGTGTTGTTCTCTTCAACTATCTACTGGATATGGAAACAAAACAGGGTGGTGTTTCAGAATCTCACTCCTAATGCTGATAGCATTGTACAGCTTGTTCTAAATAATGTGAAGATGCGGGTTACAGGATTTAATGATTGTACATAGGGATATTTTTTATTTGTGCTTATGTGTGTCAAGTGTAGTCTTGTATAGATGTGTTTTTTGAGCATAGGCTATTTCTAGTTCACCTCTTGGTTGTTTTTATATTTCTGTACAGATGTGAGTCAGAGTTCGGTAAGAATGATCGAGAGAGAACCAGAGAAAAACTGTGTATATTTGGACAGTTATGAAATAAAATTTTCTTTAACAAAAAAATTATTAATTTTATTAATTATTATAATCATAAGATTATAAATTCAGTATCCCTTACACTATATTTTGGCTCCGCCACCGAGTGAACGTACTTTTGCGTATTTTGTCCAGAGACTGCTGGTTTGGCAAAAGCCAGCACTGGGTTGTCTTGCCATCAATTGTGATGCCTCATGGCCGGCCGATGATAAACCACCGGGTTTATGTACTGTTTGCAGGGACCATTTATGTGGCTCACCATTAGTTGCTGAAGCTCTTGCAATTAGATTGGCCTTGCAACTTGCTTTGAAATTTCTAGCTTACAAGGACATTGTGGTTCAGTAAGATCCTTTTGCTAATTTTCAAACTATTCATGGCTCTTTAGGTGCTCATGAAGTTAGATCTGTTACTTTGGATGTGAAGAAATTGGTATTAGAATTGTCCAATGCCTCCATTTTGTGGGTGCCCAAATCTTCTAATTCTGTTGCAAACTTTGCGGCAAAGAATTGTTGTAACCTTAACTGGCCGTGGAACTAAATGATTGATCATCCTCCACCTCTACAATTTCCCTGTAACTTTGAAAATTCAGAACGATATGAAGCCTTCTGACCCAAAAAAAGAAAGAAAAAAACATCGTATATTTTAAGCTTACACAAACTGGGTAGACACTATTTTCATTAATTAATTGCTTGTCCTATTTCTTGCAATTTAAATATTAAAAATATATACAATATAATATAATAGAGTTTACTTTTATTACATTAAGCAAATTAAATAGCATTAATTCTTTTACATTGACTATTATTCAGAATTTGGACCAGTTCAATGTTCAAACTTCTTTATCAGCAGTACTACCGCAGGTACTCATATAGCCGCAACCCGTATAGGTGCTTCTTTTTATCACCTTTTCTGTAGCCTGAACGGGAATAGGCACTTCATTTGGCTTGAAAATTGACTCAGAATTAAAAGTTTGATGTAGACGTCCATAAAAGAGACGGGAATACATCCAAACGAACAAAATGACTGGCACAGAACCAATGACATTAAGAGGAATTGCAAACCATAATCCATTTCCATGGTTGAAGACTAGAAAAGTCGCTGCAATGAAGGCCATTAACATTGCCACTAATGAGTTGGAGAGCATACCAAGTCCAATGATCAACTTACGAGGCAATGACAAGTAGCAGTCATCTAACTGATATCGCGATGTCATGATTCCCAAGAAGATCATAACTGAAGCGACTGATGATACTAAAGACACTGCATCTGCCACGAAAAAGAATTTAAAAGCAGCCTTTCTTAGGAAAATAGGGATTCCAGTATCTTGTTTGTTACCACCTGGAGCTGTGAAAGCAGCAGCAAAAACCACAGTCGCTATAAGAGTTGCAACAAGCATGCATTTATCTGCTGTTCCTTTCATCCACCCCTCCCCTTCTTTTAATAGCTTGTCATGGGATGCAACAAATAGATCTTTTGGGGCTAGGCCACCGCCATTTTTTGCTACAAGAAGAGGCATAATTGGAGCAACCTTCTGCACTTCCTGGACGTAATTTGTAATAATAGCTCATGTCAGCATGTTTGACATAAAAAATTAGAATTGTTACTAAATATGGCGGTGAAAACCTTGCAGATATGCTCACCTTAGACCATAGTAACTCTCGTTGCAGTTGGAGAGCAGCTCCTGATACCACATGTAATCGGTTAGCTGTTAATGGCAATTTTGCCGCTAAATGCAGCATATTATTTGCTCCGCAGTCTCTATATGTAGTTATCTTTTCCTTGACTAAATAAAATTCATGTATTAGCCTGACAATATCCTCTTGGCGATGTAGGACGGCAATGTGAAAGATGGTATAATTCTTGTTATTTACTTTAAATATCAAATCAGGATAGGAATCAATAAATACAATGAGAAATTCAACATATCATCTTTCTGCTGCTATGAATATTAATGGCCAAGGAGTTTCAATTAGGCTTGAAATTTCTGAATCATCCAGTCGTACTACTTCATTCAAGATGCATCGGACTAGCTCAAAAATCTTCTCTCGCATATGTCTTTTCTTATCAGTATAATCTGAAATAGATTAAATATGACTGAAACAAGATACAATGATTATAATGTTATTCCTGTTGATATGAAAAATTGGAAACAGGAATGATAACAAAATGTAGAACAAAGATCTAACTTTTATATCGTTTAAGTGGATTGAGCGAAGTACAACTCTTCCATGTTATTTTCTCTGTTGGCTCATCAGGAGGAGAGATATCAGCGGTGAAAGATGGTTTCTGTGCCAATGCGTGCAGTGCAGTCTCATTGTTTCTATCTCGACCAATGGCTAATCTTCTGTCGTCTTGGAGCATCTAGAATGCAACATCTAGGAGCAAAAATATATCAATCAAAGTTCCGTTTGTTTCGTGAATTATTGTTTTAGTAAAAAACAGTCCTTTATTATTTTAACTATTCAAATATTAGTGTTAGATTTTTTGTGAATCAAAGAGGAAGAAGCAAAGCAAAGAAGATTGGTATTTGACGAGGCACACACACAACACACGGTTAACTCGATACATATTTACATAAGTATACAACTTGAAGAGTTTGCTCTATCAAGAATAGCAACAAATTACTAAAACATGGACTAAATAAAGTAAATAAATCAAAACAGCCTTGCGACACTTTTATCAAGTTTAGGCAATATTTTTAAAAAAGTTGAAAAAAATTGTGATTTTTCAGAGTTATATCAAATTTACCTCCACATTAATGTACTTATGCTCTAAATGATATTTCATATCTATGATTAAAAAAATATGAACATCAACCAGAATATGTACTAATCTTTATTTATTATCATTCCCGTAATAATAAGTGGTTAGGAACAATTTAAAATGTTATCTTTTTAGATTTTATTGTCTAAGTCTCGTACTTGAACACATTACTAACATCAAGGCATAAACTAGTGTGTTCTAAACGGTGCTCCTTGGGATGGCCGTCCTCTCACCTCCTGCCATCGCCTAGTGTTGTGAGAGGTAGAGACAGGTGATTCTAAATTCCAGTGGTGGGTGGAGAGGTAATTTTAAGTGGTGGCGGCAACTAACTCTTAAGTGCAGGATTTAAGAGAGTTAGGAGAGAAATTAACAATGAAAGAAGCGACTTGTGGCGGTTAAAAAATGATTGAAGGAGAGTATGTAAAGTTATTTAAGGGTGATATAGTATTCTAATATTATTTTGAAAACGGAGTAACTAGATCAAAGTTCATATTGAATCCCAATAATGGAAAAATTTACCCAAATTCAAATGAAAAATAAAATAAATCCTTGGTTTTCTTTAAAGGTAAATCAAGAAGACAATACTACCATTAGGTGGATTATGGAATTGCGAGTCTGCCAAAAGATTATAATTTCCCTGAACTGAACTGAGACTGATTCAAGCCAAGTCTGCACTCAAGAATCTAAACTTCAAATAGACAATTGAGAGTAACTCAAAGGGACTGAAATCAAGAGGTTCCTTTGCTTTTTTGGAGACAAAGAACAAGTTGAAAATAATCCAATTGATTTTTACCGACTCTTAATCGAACAAAATGATAAGGTATTTTGGAGAGCTAACTGAATACAATGAAGGAGACAACTTAAAGAACAAAACTTATGAAATCAAACAAGGTTCCACAATGCTGACATTTGTGTGTTGAGTTTGGTTGAGTTGAATTCCGGCCCCTTTTCTGTGTTCTTCTACAATGATTTATACTAGTAGTCGTCCGTCCATCCACGATCCGGGCCTTTGATTTGATCCCGCTGATTTTCCTGAATCCTTGATCCGCGGTCCTCCTGGCAGATAATCTTCCCATTATTGTCCCTGATTTGGAGGAGTTGACTTTCCTTCGTTTATTTTAGGGATTCACCATTGAGTTAAGATATTCATCACAGCTACTTGCTTTCTTTCCTTTTGAAATGTAAACCTCTTTTATGCTTCCTGTTTTGTAGCTAGAAGGTGTGTTTTTAATCTTGTCTCCTTCGTTCCAGAATCACTGCCCTCCAAACATGAATGCCTCTCGTTTCCTTCGTTCCCTTAGGCACCAACGGACTTCTCTTTCGATTTCTATCTCTTGGGCCATAGTACAATTCGGCCCGACCCACTGAACCGGATCCGAATTCAACTGTGTGTATATATATATATATATATATATGTCACTCATCTGATACAGCACATCAAGGCAACAAACATATTCACCAGGCGAGATTTAGTTGCACTGTAAAGGCACCTGGCCATCTTACCGAAGCCCCGCGAGGCTGCCATGTAAAGTGGTAGCTCTTTATTTCCGCCTCTTATCATTGCCAAATCTGGGTTTCTCTGCAGCATAACCTTGGCAAATTCTACCTTTCCTGCTAAAGCCGCCAAGAGAAAAGCTGTGTTTCCTGCATCATCTTGCATGGCTAGATCTTCATCCGACATCATTTCAACTAGATGCTTCACAAAATATACCTTGTCGGTTGTAACTGCTATATGAAGAACGGTCTCATTTGTCCTCTTAATTTTAGAATTGTAACTAATTTCATTTCCATATTTATTGTAATATTTATTCGCTGTTTCCCAGTCGCCTTTAAGTGCTGCTAGATGCAATTTTCCGTATATAGTTCTTCTCTCTGCCAAGTTCAAATTGAGGATAAATTAACTGTGATTTGTTCAGATTGAGAATAAATTAGACGAAGTGTTACATAGAAACAATTACGAGAAGATGAAAGAGGGCTGTGGTTGATCTGAATAGGATCTATGTGAATGTGATGCTCATGCGGTTCGCCATCATATTCGTTGTTCTCCTACAAAGTGACACCATTAGACTTTCAGTGACTGTTTCAATGTCAAAATCCACCTTTTGTATCAAATTTACAATTTGCTTTCATTCTATACCAAAAACAAATAGCCGAAAGAATATATTGTTAGTGTTATGTCCTAACCCAATCATATATATATTGTCATTGTTATTTAATAAATATGAGACATTTCATTTTGGCATATATATTTATATGTTATCATGTTATTTGGTAATGCAGTAACTTGATAAAAGTATCATTGAATAATTGATTTTGTCTTATGTCATCAAGTATGTGACTTGATTGTAAAACTTTAAGATAAAAGAATACTATTCTAAATAGTTCATGGTCGTTCATTATCATAGGAATAATAATAAGTTAAGACTAGTATGCACTCTGAGAGATGATCATGTTATACTGATTATGAACGTGAGATGTTACTCAGAACATAGATATATGTTGAGAACATGATATTGGACTGACCCGCTATAAGAAATACTGCATGGAATATGTCATCAGTATTTCTTATCGCAGTAGTGATATTTGAGTCATTCGACATGAATTTACAATGTCTTTCTACTTGAGGATCTTTATGTTTTGATACAGTTCAACATCATCTGTAACAGAATGGTAACACATGCTATAATTAGACATATGGTAAATTATGTGGAGGAATGTGAGTGAAAGTGAAGGAATTTATCCTGCTCTTATTTGAGTGAGATATATCTTGGTCACTTGATAAGTAGCACTGATGAAATGTATGACCGTACTCGAATGAGATTGATAGGAGTTATCAATATCATTCGCTTGGTCAGTCTACTTAGGTATCAATACATATTTGATTAAACTATATAAAAATGACATGATTCATGATTTATGCTTAATCAAGATATCGTATGACAAAAAGATTAAATATCGTACTGTTGATTAGGTTTTGTCGAGTCGTCGAATTCACTCATATTGGGTAGTCATAACGTCTTGCTAGAGCCCGTTTATGACTTGTGGGCCTAAATAATATATTGGGCCTACTGTTAATACCGAGTGAACCTACATGGTCACACACTAGAAAGAACTATCATTCATAATATATCTTGCTATTATTATATGCGAACATTTTAAATACAATTAATTGGTTAGTTGTTTTAAAATGTATGATTAAATAATTTGTTTTATAATGGTTTTAAAACAAATTAAAACTCTTTTAACCTAGTCAAAGTACTTTATTTGACTTAGTCAACAAAAGAAAGAGTTTATTTGACTTAGTCAACTAAGAGGGAATTTGACTTTGTCAACAAGGCAATTAGTAGTTATTTATGACATAAATAAACTGGGCAGAATTTATATTTTATTTATGAAATAAAATAGGACCGAAATTTATTTATTAATAATTAAATAATGAAGTGATTTATTCTTGTTAGATAAGGAATGAGAGTATTCTTGTAGGACAAGACTTTGGACTCCTAGTGAGACTAGAAGAAGGATTTGCCTAAGTCTATAAATAAGCTTCTTATGAAACCCTAACACACTTATTATTTCCGTCCATATTCTTCAAATAAGAGAGAGAAAATATTAGCAAGATTTTTTAGAGTGTTCTCAAGGTGATGCTTGCACACAACTCGAGTTCAGTTCGTTTGTGTAGATACCAGTAGAGGGTGTTCACATCCTATAGCGTATGTGACTCGATTTCAGTAGTATCTACCCATCACTGATCCAAATTTATGAGGTAAATACATATTCTTTAGTCGATTTTATCGAATTGCTTGAATTTTTGGTAGAATTCGTCGACAAATTTAAATTTCTGTTGCGTGTATGTGTTATGGATTCCAACATATGCCTCTTTCAATTGAAATCACGGACCAAAATAGTAGAGCAGAGTTCTGAGATCTACTCTATAAGTTAAACTCCTTCACACACTTTCTTGTTTTCCCGAATATTGGAGATTTTGAATATGAGCAAACTTTCCCTGAATAATGAGAGTGAAAAGAATAAAAGAGACATTGGAGTCTGCGACCAACAATTAAAATATATTGGGCAGCAGGTTGTGCATGGATATTCCACCATAAGCGAATGATATGCATTTATTTATTTTTTTGAACTTTTTTTCCCGAATATTTATTTTTTTTAACTGAAAGTTACTTTATGCTTCTTTTAATTATGATGGGAAGTACCTACAGCCATAAGCGGCGTCAACTTGTCTTCTTTTAATAAATAAATTGTAAATTATAGTGTTTATGGTATATTTTGGGGCCCGAGCCAATGGACCAGACCGAAACCACTAGGCCCATCTAAATGAAGCCCATAGTCAGGTCTGAGGATCGGGGTGCACGGGAGCTGCCTCTGTCTAGAGGGAAACTTCACATATTAACCTCAGGTCAAACCTTCCAAAGGAAAGAAGTTCTAGAAGGCAAGTTTGACCTAGGGGAGCAACACTAAGGAAGACTAGCCTCTTCACGGTTATGATAGAAAAGGCACGGATCCACTCCCAAAGAAAGTCAAATCTTCAAGGGAGCAAATAACGGATTCAAGTCAAAAAGCTATGGGAGGAAAGAATCCACATAAGAAAATTAATCACCAGCCACCAGGAGGTTGCCCTCCAAAAGAAATTACACAAATTGAGACCTTGACTCTTTGATTTTTGGAAATCAATTAGCGCGCGATACAGCAAAAATTTTAAACAATTAAATTATAT
>CAODLS010372415.1:0-23736 GCA_948243855.1 Flueggea neowawraea
TTTTGTTGTATATGTGTCCACTCACGAGTTTCATACTCAACCCCCTTCTCCTCCCTCCATAGATTAGTAGCAGATAGAAGTTGACTTTGCTTCGTTCTAGCTTCAAAGTTAGAACTCTTAGAAGAGGTTGGGCCAACAATAAGAGTAGAGTTTTGTCCATATTATTTTGAAACTTGCCTTTCTAGAACATATATGTATTTATCTAGAAGCTCTGATACATTGGTTATCTTGGATTATATTTTGGATATAAACTTGAGAGGGTTTATGCTGTGAATTATAATGAATATGACTAGATATCTCAGTTTATTTATGATGTGAGAGCAAGATGAGTTTGAATAAGCAATAAGTTAATCAAAGTGCACTGTTACCTTACCGGTGAGAGGCGGGTGTGACAGCAAATCATCACTTAGCAAAAAAAATTGTAAATCATATCGGATTGACTATTATCCAGTCCAAAATGTCACGGGCAAACATGCATTGCATTTCATTTGAGTTCTTATTTTGTCCCTGTTATATGGTGTGGGGCGATTTCTATTGCTACAGTTGAGCTTTCTGACCAATTTTGTGATCTTGTAAGCAAGTTGAATACATTATTGGAGAGGCATACACATGTACACTGGGAAGACAATAACTGGTGAATCTTACAACACAGCAAAAGTGACGATACCACAAAAACCACCAATTCAGATACATTTAAGATATTTTTTACATAGAATTTAAAATTATACAGATATATGTTACGTTCTTCCATAACAAAATCATTTTTATGCTCTCTGGTAAAAAAAAGAAAGGATCATACATATGCGATATTTAATTATTAAATAAACAACCTTGGAATTATTGAGACGTCATGTATGGATTTAATCGAGGAATGGACGTGAATTATATAGCAATATTCAGATTAAAAAAAAGAAGAAAAGATAGCAATATATATTGTTAGTGGAGCACGACCGTAATCATATGGTAGCTGCGAATTATTTGCTTCACTATACATAGTTTTTTTGTTTTGTTTTTGGTGGCGTGACTATAAATAGTTGAGGATGAGAAAGTGATGCTATGTTGTCAATCCACGTGATTGACCACAATACTTCATTTACGTTCTAGCTACGAGAGCATCTTGACCAATATTCTATAAGGACCTACGATGTGTATCGTCATTCATTCGTTATTTATGAGGTCAATGGTCAATTTGGCATGGAGAATCCAGATCCGGCCAGATAAGCTAGCTCAATCAACCAAATTTGTTTCAATCAAGTGATGGCGTACATAATGTAAATGTAGATTATGAATTGAGCTGTAGATAATAAAACATATAAATTGATTTAGGTTAGTCTAATCAGGATTTTGGTCAAAGTGACAGGATTTGAGAGATTTTTGAGCTGCTACGGCGAGTCATATCTGGTCATTAAATTAATAACGTATTTGGATGATGGACAATAAAATGTGATGAGGTAATTGATTGAAAAAAAGGATGAGAAGAAATATTACAGTTCACTACTTTTTATAAGTTAACATCCTCGAAATTTTATTCATCTTAGTCTAAGGAGATCTAAAAAAACCATGAATTATAAAGATTACAAAGAATAATCAAATTTACCAAAAACCTCAAAAAAAACTAACAAAAGCTATTTAGTTGTTGCCATGAATGAAAATTACACTATTTGAACCAAGTCGTCCATAATGTTGTGATTAAAATTAAATTATAGGTCACTACTAAGAGAGCTTTTTCTCATGGGTCTTGCCTTATAAGAGTTAATATATTCCTGTAATATACTAGACCTGAGCTTAAATTAGGATTTAATTTGTAGGACATGATGTCTCATATTCACTGGATTTAGTGGGATTCTAGTCCGAGATAATTTTAATTAATCATTGTTGGATCCGATGAGCTATAGGCAGAATTGCCTCACACGCAGATTTAATGAAAGAACAATAATCAAGTGACTTATACTACATTTTTACTCAAAACTTTAAAATATTAAATTATAAATATTTATCACTTATATGCTATTCATACACCCTGTAACTATTTATGTAAAATTCTTTTTTTAACAATTATATAAAATATAAAATTCTTTCTATTCACACTTGCATATCCAACTATTATTATAAAAATTATAGTGGCACTAGACAAATACGTGCCTCATGTATATACTGTATACATCTGCTAACGATTGAAAAATGCGAATAGGTGGTGTTATATTCAGTACCATCTTTGCCTCTGTCATTCTTTTTGTTGTTTAATTATTACAAACCTAATCACTAGTCATTATTTGACCACTATCATGCTCGAAAGGTGGCACCACTCAGACATGTCTTGCAAGTATGTTGAAAATTCAAATCAGTGCTTTAATTAGATAAAACAATGACAATCATTCAATTAAACTGTCGAGCTAGCTAGAAGTACGTCTTGCTAAGGCAATTCTTGACCAATTAAGACCACATAAAATATTCGTGTGGGTGTCTCCTCTGCCTCTCTCTGTTGTTAGCGACTGAGATGCATATTCTTATCCCATTAATGTCATGAAAAGATTTTTGAATGGAAGTAAATCCTTACGCTGTTAGAGAAGAAAGAATTCTTAAAAAAAATCTTCTGATTAGATACGTAAATGACTTGTCTCACTTATTTGATTGGTTAGATTGTCTTTTAGTATGCTGATGATTTGATGTTTCAATCATTTTTTTTATAAAACGGACAACATCTTACGAATTTTATTAACTATACTCATTTATGCCGAACAAAAATTGTGATAACACAAGATCAAACCAAAAATAAAACACACAAAAACAACGCATAAATAAAAGTAACACAAAAGGAGAAATACAAAACCAAGAAACCTAAGCCTAGAAAACTTAAAGACTTAACATGTCTGGTGTAACAAACACCTTCAGCATCATTGGCCAAGATAATACCCATACCTTTAGGAGGGGAATCAAAGCTATGAAAACCGCTAGGAAGATTAAAGGCAAAATTGGACATCCGATCCGCAGCTTGATTTCCTTCGGAATACACATAACTGATCATGACAGACCACTTCCTACCAATAAGTTTCTGCATCGCATGAGCAAGGGCCTGGTGTTGATTATTGATACTATCAGCTTGGTTGATTTGTTGAATCGTAAGTAAACTGTCTGTCTCGACCCAAATTGATTTCCAATTCCTTTCCCAGCAATGTTGGAGCCCACGATATATACCCGAAAGTTCAGCCAAAAGAACTGAACCTCTACCAATATTAACTGCAAAACCCCCAGCCAAAAGCCACGACAGTCCTCTATCAATCCTTCAGCAACAGTGTTCTTCTCGGCATCTATTATAGAATCATCAGTATTGTGCTTAACACAATTTACGTCAGGTGGAGTCCAACAAATGAGCTTATCCAAGTTCTGGCGGTTCTGACCAAGGGAATTCAGCACATTAAAAATACGAAAATATTCCTTAGCAATTTCTTTTAAGCCAGAAATAATTGAAAATTTTAGTCGGTACATGGTTGATAATTTCTCGAAAAATTAATTACAAGTTCAAATCCTAAAATTTGTGTTTTTTTTAAGCAATCCTAAAATTTATCTTAACAATACATCTATCAAATTATTTGAATTAGTCTTAAATGACTAAGGTTTGGGAACAATTTTTGTTCACCTATGCATAAAATACCAAATATCCCAAAAAAAATCTACAAATTTATAATTTTTGACTATTTCAAGTGGGATAGCTTAGTAGAAGGTACGCATGCATATATAGACCTTAAGGCACTGAAATGAGAGGATATGCACTTAATAATTATGCCTTGCCATGCGTGAGGCCGAAATAATACATAAATTAAAATTTTTAACTGTTGTTTGTCACATTTTAACTAACTATTTTACATTTGGGTATAGTTAATATGGGATGTGTATCAGTATAATAATTGGCTAGCCACAAGTATATATCTCTAAAAATATCTTGGAAATACCAGCCAAGAAACATGGAAGAAGCAAGAGATACTCCACCTCCTCTCCACACATGCAGAACATTACCCCAGACGTCCTTCAACAGTGAATTTTCTATTATTTACTCTTTTGCCATCCTAACTCTCCTCTACTACCACGCAAAAACACTTCTCTACTCCACAACCCTTCTCTCCTTCTTCATAACCTTCACTTTGTTAATCGCTGATCTTCTTCTTGCTTTCATGTGGGTCAACACTTGGGCTTACCGGATGCAACCGGTTATCCGTAAAGAATTCCCGGACAACTTTGAAAAAGTTATGAAAAGAAGTGATTTTCCATGTTTAGATGTGTTCATATGCACCGCCGATCCATACAAGGAGCCTCCGATTGGCGTGGTGAACACGGCTTTGTCAGTAATGGCCTATGACTATCTGACGGAGAAGATTTCCGTTTATGTTTCCGATGACGGTGGCTCCGCCATGACTCTCTTTGCTTTCATGGAGGCTGCTAAGTTTGCGAAACATTGTTTTAGGGGTCGCTGATCTCAATGGTGGTGTCCGTTTTCCAAAATTCGGACTTTGGAAATTCAGCTCCTAACGGACTCGAAGCAAATTTCGGGTTCCAAGCATAAATAAATCACGCAAAAAATACAATAGGCATTCTAGACCAATACCAATAGTAATTTTGAATCATAAAATCGAAATTTTACTCGGGGCTCTGATACCAATGAAGGAATATGTGTATCGATCGACAGACGAACAACAACAAATTCCGGTTCGACTCCTTGGCAGCGGAAGAACAACAAGGCAGTAGGCATGACAGTAGCGGAATAAGGTCAAATCATCGTTGGTCTTGCAAGTAAACCACAATCGGATTGTTACCAACGAGAGTACTCGTCTATTGCACAGTCTAGACGTCACTCCGAGATTGGTGCAGGATTTCTGGTGGAGAAGAAAAGAGAACATTTTTTTCTTCTGTGGAGAAGAGAGTGGCGCCTCTATGTGTTGGGAGAGAAAGAACGTGATTTCTTTCTCTGCCTTATTCACAATATCTGCTTTTTTACCCATTAGGCAACTGTAAGGTTTCCTACTCATATAAGATGAGTAGACCCTAGTTGGACATTCCTAACATATTCAGAGAGTCCACAACTAATTACCAATAATTAGTTGGGCTCGTTAGTTGACCCAACAGTCAACGGACTCGGGTTCCACCTATTATTGTCATGGGTGGACCCTATTTTTCAACAATCAAAAAAAGAAAAATATAATAATAATGATTATAAATAATAGCCTTCATAGAATCCCTTTAAATGGAAGGTCCCAATTAGTCCACTTACACTATGTTTGGATGGAGTGTAAGTAAGGGTAATTAATAGAAGGATAAAGAACCGTGATAAGAGAAAATAAATGAAAAGGGAAGGGAGGAGTACATCTATATCTTACCATTGTTTGAGAATAAAAAAAAGTGTAAATAATAGAAAGTAAAATAATGATGTTAGATGTTAAAATACAAAAATGTCCTTAAAATTCTGAAAAAGTACAATATCATTAAATCGTACTAGTCGAAAACAAAACTAATAGTATGTCTTGAAAGTACAAAAATAATTTAAATTCATAAATATTTTATGGACTACAAAATTTTAGCAATTAAGCTAAACTAATTATTTTTCACATTAACTTGTCTCATCATTTGAAGCAACAAGTTCTTACGACTTTCTTTAGGACATCCAAGAAGACATCCTAATTTATTTGGCTTTTTAATTAAATATAGATATATTGCATAAATTTGTTTCTTCAACACCTAAACAACAAACATGTTCTACACTTTAGTTTTTGGAATGAGAAGTTTGGTAACTGTAGCTTTGACCAATTCTACAGTTGAATTTGTATAGCTTGGACAATATTATGAAGTCCCGTTTTTAAGAGTATAACGTCTTCATCCTCGCTAACTTTCTTTTTGTCTCCAATGTTTCGATGATCATCTGTAATTAAATCAAAAATAGCATATGAATATATAATAATTAATGCAAAAAAGAATTAATAACTATATAGCAAGTATATGCAATCATTACAAGCAGTGTATATACATGTATATATTCGGTCAATGTAATCATAACCAAAAATTGCAGATTATGGTTTGGGCTTATTGAAGCTTGGTATTAAAATTCAATTGGAAAATAGTAACATTTACGGGTCCTATGTACTAGTTATTAATCATTTTATATGTGTAATCGTTACAGCAAAAGAGAATTAACAAAGTGACAGATATGGTCAAAGAGCGAAACAAACCTAACAAGTTAAACAAGCAAAGCAATTAAAGAGAGTTGTAGATGACTGACCTGTGCCGCTCTTAAAAAGTTGATTTTGTTGATGTGCTTAACATGTTGTTGTTTCAGCTTTAAATAGAAGGTTATAATAAGAGGATAGATTAGGGTTATATAATTTTAACTGAGGACAACATAAAAATAGAAAAAAAAACGTAAAAAATTTCATTCTTACACCCCAGTTAGGAGTAAATTGTACTTTTATATATTCTTACTTACATTTTTTACTAAAATTTAAAAGTCTCTCACAAATAAAGGTATATAATTATCCTTTCTTTACTTACCTTCCTTTTACCTTATTTACACCCATCCAAACACATTCTTAATGCTACACTGAGCAGACATTACAACAACCAAACAGGATTATGGAGGCCCCCTGACTGCGCAGCACCACCGAAGTCCGCTGTGGACTTCCTCTCCACGCCGCCAACCACTTCCTCAAACACCTTTCAACCGTGTATTTGCGGCAATTTACACATTTGCCATTCTGGTTCTACTCTACCGCCATATCCAAACACTCTTCAATTCCAAAAGTTCAGTCAGGTGCGGGATCTACTGTAGCTCATGAAGAAGCAGTAACGCGTCTCTATGTCAACGGCTAAAATTTCAATATGGGATTCTAATCGTTATGTGAGCAGCCTAAGTGGTAACATACTGCCAAATCTCGTATAGGTCACCAGACAGAAAAGCAAGACTTGGCAGCACCATTTTAAGGCCGGAGCCCTTAATGTCCTGGTAATCAATTTTTATACCTCCAACTATACTACACAGTACACAAAAGGGTGTGTTTGTGTGGGTAGATTTTTAAAGCCCCTCCCTCAACTTTTCCTGGGGACCCCTTAAGCTATATGAACTTTTTCTTCACTTTTTAACCCCATCGACTTTTAAAAACAGTGTTTGTGGCTGTTAAGTCCAAAAATTAACTCCGTTTAACGTGTACTGTGATATCTCCATCAATGGAGATTAAACTGTTTGTTGATAGATAGTATTGTAAAAAATAAATAAAATAATACTTTTTTAAAAATTATGATGTTTTTATTTCATATTGTCAAAATTTCTTTACATGTATGTATAGACCAAGCAGCATGGAGATATAATTTTTATAATGTTGTACTTGAATTGGGGAAAAAACACTCAATTTGAGCTAAGCAACATTACTTGTGGATTAGTTAGGCTTAATGACAAAATAATGTAGGGTTAATTCTAATTCTTTTTTTTAATTCAATTGAAAAACGAAATTTAATTTAATTTTTCAAAAGAAAAAGTTCTGAATTGATTATAAACTGATTCATTTCGTACATTTTCTTTGCAAGTCTTGATTTTTCTATTTGCTCGTTTACCCTTTTGTTCTCCTCATTGAAGCTACGAGTTTCAGCGATCATGTCGAATACACCCGTAATTTTAACATTAGATTGCGACATGTATTCGAAAATTCCTCAAGGGCTGCTTCGTTCAATATGTTACTTATGTGACCCAGCAATGCGTTCCGATCTAGCTTATGTTCAATTTCCGCAACGTTTCCATGGAATCAATGCTAATGACATTTATGCGGGTGAATACAAAAGGTTGTACGAAATTCAACCAATGTGTGTTGATGGATTAATGGGTCCAAATTACCTTGGGAGTGGGTGCTTCTTCTCTCGACGAGCTTTCTTTGGAGCTCCATCTTCTCTATTGTCACCGGATATTCCTCAACTTGGCCCCAATTATGTCGTCAACAACTCCATCCGACCCGAATCAATTTTGGCGTTGGCTTATAAGGTGGCAAGTTGTACCTACGAAGACTCCACCAACTGGGGCTCCAAGGTAATTTCTATCCAAATTGCAAGTTTTTTTCCGTTGTGTCATAACCTGTTTGTTAAAATGTTTCAATGAGATTTTCAACCTGAACTGCACATAATATGATTCAGCTTGAGGTGGCCTTTGGAGGTGACTTTATTCATCAATCAGTTTAGTTTAGCTTCTAATTTTGACTATTTGGTTATTTAGCTAAAGTATGCAGATTATTCTAATCAGGGAGAAAATATTTTTTATTTAATTCTCTCTCATTTCTCAAAAATTTTGATAGATTCAATATTACATGACTAAAAGTCTATTAATGATACAGATAATCTCTGCAATAAATCAGCACATTAGGTAGCGACGAATTTTTAACTAAAATTCACTTTAACATTTTAGCTAGAAATTTAGCGAGGAACCGTTGCTGCTGGGACATAATTTCCTCACTATTTTTGGTGTAGGTTAGAATTTTTTGATTATTTAAATGAATTAAGTCTTATGATTGGAAAAAAAAAAGAAGCATGTGATCGATCACTTGATCTTGTTTCAATTGAAGGTACTGTAAAGACTTGATTATAACTTAACAGAATGCATAAATTCAATGTGTCTACCATAATAAGAGACTGAATTTTAGTTGCATGCGTTTTAACTTTTTTTTTGTAGACTGATGGAAACACATTGTTAAAAAACTGCAGATTGGGTTCAGATATGGATCATTATCAGAAGACTTCTTCACGGGTCTTCAAATGAATGCAGTGGGATAGAAGTCGGTATTTTGCAACCCTAAAAGGGTAGCATTTCTTGGTGATGCACCAACTCGTTTGCTTGATATGATGAGCCAACAAAAACGGTGGTCACAAGGCCTCCTTCAAGTCGCCTTCTCAAGGCATTGTCCTCTAACCTTTGGGGTCAGGAAAATGGGGCTTTTGATGGGTCTTGGTTATGCATTGTCCGCATTTTGGCCTTTTCTCTCAATTCTTATCATCACCTACTCCGTCATTCCCCAACTCGCTCTTCTCAACGAAATTTACATATGTCCAAAGGTATGACTTTTTATTGCTTATACAGAGTGTTTGTGGCATATGGAATAGTAAATTGCAGAAATATATAATAGATCGGTGGGTTTAGTAAATAGCATAATAAAAAGATAGTCTTTTGAGGATTATAATATAGTTAAATAGTACATAACGCGCACATTTTTATAATAAGAGTCTATTAATAACGCACGTCCAATCATTTGACCCATACTCTTACTTTAGGAATCAAAAGTTTGACTTCTATTTCGCAAATGACTTGAATATTATTAGATTACAAACATAATTTGGCTTCCTAATAGTTAATATAAAAAATTATTAACTTAAAGTGAAATGAGAAGATTCGGAACATTGCATGATTGAATTCATTTGCAGGTCTCAGATCCATGGATTTTCTTGTATGTGTTTCTTTTCATGGGAGCCTATGGACAAGATCTTCTTGACTTTGTCTTAGCTGGTGGAACGGTTCAAAGATGGTGGAACGATCAGCGAATTTGGCACGTAAGAGGATTATCAAGTTACATATTTGGTCTCGTCGAGTTCAGCATGAAGTTGCTAGGCGTTTCGGCTTTTGGCTTCAATGTTACAAGCAAAGTACTCGACGACGAACAAAGAAAAAGATACGAGCAAGGCGTGTTTGAGTTCGGAGTCAATTAGTCGATGTTTGTGGCCGTAACAATGGCGGCATTGATCAACTTAATTTCGTTCTTCAAGGGCTTGTGGAAGTTTTCAAAGGCAATGTGGTCGGAGTGTTTGTGCAGATGTTTGTATCTGGATTTTCTGTAGTGAATTGTTGGCCAGTTTATGATGCAATGGTGTTGAGAAGTGATAAGGGCAAGTTGCCGATCAGGACCGGCAATTTGTCTCGCATTGGCTTTGGACACATTTGCTTCTGTCATTCTCAAGCAAAATTTGTTGTGATATGTGTTTTTGGCTTGTAACTTTTGCATTTTAGTTTATTACTGATTTGAAAGAAATAATAATACCAATTTGCATGAGACAGAAAAAATTTATGTCAAGGGAAATAGGAAGCTAATTAAGTTTGCAGGAAATAAATATATGGGAAGAAGTGAACTTCTAAATGAATTCAAACAATTGAAATTATCCACATTTCGAAAAGAAAAAAGAATATTTGAAATTATCCATATAATAAAGTTTTTCTTAGTATATCTATCAACAGGCTTTTAATTTATAAACACTAGATTTAACTTCAGTATTAAAGGATCATAAGTTTAATTTATAGTGAAAACGAATGAAGTAATTTATCAAAAAATAAAATGCAAGTAATGAGAATCAAGACACTCCTGGCTATGTCGTGTTTAAGCTCTTGTTTTCGTCAAAAGATACAACTGCTTGGTTTTATAAGATGATATTAATATTAATTGATATTTTAACATCACTAATAACACATGTAATAACAAAAGTGCATTAAAAAAATTATCCCTAGCATTTTGACTTACGCAAACTTGTTGGTAGTACTTCTTTCCGTCACCAAATCTGTCTGGACTTTGGGATGCGCCCCCAGTCGCTTTTCTTTTTTCAGTTGTTTTAATTAAATCTTGTGGTGGTGTTTTTTTCGTTGTCTTCTATAAATAAAAATAAAAAAAGAACTCTATGTTATGCATGTCTTTTTCACGACAAAAGAATCTCTTTTTTTTTCGAAAGACCTTCGAATTTCAATTATTGAAAGATGAACTTCTCATATGCAAACAAAAATAAATTAAAAAATTAAAAGAGAAACAAAACTTAGTACTTAATAAAGTAGCCAAATGTTTTTATTTTTTTAGATAAATTCTTAAAATATATTTGTTTTAATTTAAAGTTTAGTATAATTTTATTTGAATAAAATAGAATCAAGTTTAATTAAACCATATATAGAGCCTAAAACTATTACCCTTTTTCGATAATTAAGTAAAAACCATTAAATTAATAGCAACATTTCAATGTCACTGTGAGAATAAACAAAAACAGTCTTTTTACAAAGACTTGTTCTGTTAATTCACAGTTGTGAAGTGTTAGATCATTACAACCAAAGTGTTTACAAGATCCCGCGCCGTGGTAGCTTAAGTTATTGAGCACCTAGTTAACGAATCAGTCTAGGATTCTAGTCGAATAGGTGTGTTTAATGTCTACTCATATTGAATTGAAGTCTGATAAAAAAAAATGTTTACAAGATGCCAACATGGGTAGTCTTAGATTGACCTAGTTCGGCTATGTGAGTGGCTTGGTCTTATAAGCGGCTCATTATGGCTAATTGGATTCAAGGTCCTGGGCACTAGGGTCCCCACCTGATGGTTCTTGAGAGTACCCCTGCTCCACCATTTTTCAAAAATAAAAAGATTGTTTACAAGATATTAGATGAATATTTCAGAAATTGCTTCGTATAAATCAAGCAAAGAGATGAGTTAATTTGCAATTTCTTTTTAACCCATACAATGTATATCAACCTGACTTAAAATATACATTTTTTGGAAAAAATCATGGGGACAAAATCATATATAACTCAAACTCCACTAATATAATGGCAGCAACAACACAACATGGAAGAGCACAGCACCACCACCAACCAGATCTCCCAAGACACTCCTCTTTACACTATCAAGCACTTACCCTATACACCCTTCAATCGCATATTTGCAGCGACTTACACATGTGGCCTTATAGCACTCTTCTTTCGACACACAAAAACACTTCTCTACCCCTCAACCTCATCATCCTCCTTTTTCACAACCCTTTTATTGTTGTTTTCTGACCTGGTTCTTGCCTTCATGTGGTCTACTACTCAGGTCACGCATATGAACCCCCCTTGGCCGCGAAAATCTTGAAAAATTCGTTGCAAAAGGCGATGATTTTCCTCCTCTTGATGTGTTCATATTCACTGCGAATCCTTACAAGGAGCCTCCAATGAGTGTTGTCAACACGGCTTTATCTGTAATGGCTTATGATTATCCAGCAGAGAAGATTTCGGTCTATGTGTCCGATGATGGTGGCTCAGCTTTTACTCTTTTTGCTTTCATGGAGGCTGCTAAGTTTGCTTGTCAATGACCACCATTTTGTAGAAACAACAACATTGTACCGAGAAGTCCTGCTGCATTTTTTCGGTCCAACCATTCTTTATCTTCTGAGGCACAGAAAATTAAGGTAATTATCAAATCTTGATTTCTTGCCTTTTTTTATTGTTAAATTATCAAAAAAAAGACCCATATATGTTTTGTTGTTCAATGGTTTTGCCGTATTCGGCATTAATTCAAACATAAGAAAGAATTAAGTCACTTGACTATATCTTGTATTAATTAATGGATGTAAATTAATTTCCTTTTCAAGTACTATAATATATGGTGTAGATGCTTTATGCTCATAATAATTAAGATTCCGTAAGGCAGCAATTAGTTTCATTGAAATTTTACATATTTGTTTGCAAAGTCTTCCCCCCACCCCCCGATAAGTGTGTATAGTATTTCTTAGACTTTTTTTTTTCAATTTATTTTTGTCGCTGTCGTTTTCTTCAATATCTTGTCCTTTTCAAGTACATTGTTCCGCTAATGCAAGAACAAGAATATTTTGTTTCATACACTTCAATATCTCTTTAATTCTGAACCCCATATTTTGGATGGATGTTCACGGCATCCACAGCCAAATTAGCCCGTATATAATATGAAAAAAAGCAATAAAAATTACTGCATATATATGACCGCAGACTGGAAGAGGAACCTAAAACTGAGAAAAAATATAGTAAGAAGCACTGATAACGTACAATTACGAGGAAAATTAATACTATTCGGGTAAACATGGTTCAAAACCATGAGTTAAAAACCGCCGCAAATACTTGGCAGAACCACTGTAATAAGCTTAATTAGCGTTTTTACCAACCGCCACAATAGAGTATGATTACAATTAATAAATACAATGGTAACGAATACAAAATTGTTGCTGTAGGTATTCAAATGCTCCTGTTTGTTCATAATTTTTTTTGAAGCGTGAGAATTGTTGACAAATATTTTAAGTAGAATGCTTTCATATTAGGCAATGTATGAAAGCATGAAAGAGTGGAGCGTGTACTTTCACAAGGAGCAGTTGGAGATGAGTACATCACTAGCGACGAAGAACGTGATATTTTCAGCAAATGGACCAATAATTTCATACCACACAGTCATCCCACTGTGATTCAGGTAAATTCACTCATTTCTCAAAGGGATAGGAGAAGTAACATAGACTGTGACTCCATTTTAATTAATTTTTAACAAATAGTCACTAATTTTTTAATTTTCTATAGTTGCGGAATGTTAATTTGGCATACCGGCTTAGTTTTATTTTTATGTTAAATTTACTTTGTTTTTAAGAAAAGAGGACACTACCTTCCGAATTTTATTAATAGTCCTTATTTGTAATTAAAAAATGCTGTGGTTACAAAATGTGGCTCTAGTATTCAAACACTCAAGAAAAACCAAACTAAGCAAAAAATTTATTGTATTAAATTTTTTAATTAAATATTTGCCTGACACACTAATGCTACATATTTATTAATGAATCTTTAAATGTACAATTTAGACCAAACCAAAAAAAAACCTATATATGTTTTCAAGACGGATAAAATACCACTTAATCTACTAAAACAAATACGTTCATTCTAAATCAATATATGTGTTTATCCTTTGCATAAATCTTGGTTAGGTGTTATTGGAGAAAGATACACACAAAGACATTGGTGGATACTCAATGCCAAATCTCATATACGTCTACCGAGAGAAAAACAAAAACTACAACCACCACTTCAAAGCCGGAGCTCAAAATGTGCTGGTAGGTATTTGTTCACCTTTTTTTTTTTCAATTCAATCTAAATCTATAGTCTCTCTCAATAATTATATATTAATTCTATTGTAATTTGTATTGAAGATTCGAATTGCAGCCGTTATGTCAAATGCTCCAATAATCCTAACCTTAGACTGTGACATGAGCTCAAACGACCCACAAACACCTCGTCGTGTCTTATGTTACTACTTGGATCCTCAAATTCGTTCCAAATACGCCTATGTTCAATTTCCTCAATTCTTTCATGGGATCAACAAGAATGACATCTATGCATCAGAACTCAAGCGATTTTTTATAAGTCAATCAATGGGGTTCGATGGATTATGGGGTGCGAATCACGTAGGCACAGGTTGTTTCTTCATCCGTCGAGCTTTTTTCGGAAGCCCGTCGAACTTGATTCCGCAACAAATCCCTGAACTAAGTCCGAACCATGTTGTAGACAAGTCGATTAATTCTGAACAGATTTTGGCTTTGGCTCATAAAATCGCAAGTTGTAACTTTGAAGAACGGACCAGCTGGGGCTACCAGGTAAGCTTAATACTTATCTCAACTTATTCCACAGTTTTGTTTTTTAAGTCTATTGAATTGAATTGTTGGTGCTTTGAGTTGGGATAATTTACGGCTCAAATCGAATGAATATACTAAAAATGCCTCTAAAATTGCAGATAGGCTACAGTTATGGGTCACTGGTAGAGGATCTTTTCACAGGATACCGGCTACATTGTGAAGGCTGGAGATCCATTTTGTGCAATCCCAATAGAGCATCCTTTCTGGGAAATGCACCAATTAGCTTTCTTGATCAGTTGGTTCAGCAAAAACGATGGGCTGTTGGAGACCTCGACATCAGCCTCTCCATGTACAACCCATTCACTTACGCCATCAAACGTATAGGAGTCCTCACTTCTCTGGCTTATTCACATTATTTACTTTGGCCAATTTGGAGTTTTCCAATAACTGTTTACTCTTTCCTCCCTCAGCTGACTCTTCTCAACAACATCTCTATTTTTCCTCAGGTACGTTTTCTTGCAGTTTTTGAGTAACTTAAAGTTTTATTCGGTGATTTGAGTTTAAATAATTTAATTTCATATTTTTTACATGTATTGGACGACAATATATAAATTATTTATTACTGAAAGTTGGGGTGGAGTATTTTAGACTTTTGTTCTTTTAATTAAAGGATTCAGATAACTAATCATTTGAATTAGTCTCATTTTCATTAAAATTGAATGCTAACCACTCTAAAGCATTTTCTTTTTCGTTGAAACTAATTATTAACAAGTTGTTTCTCAAAAAAAAAAAATTGTAATGTGCAGGTCTCTGAAGCATGGTTTATATTGTATGTGTTACTCTTCATTTGGTGCCTATACACAAGATTACATTGACCTAGTCTTAGTGGGAGGAACATTCCGAAAGTGGTGGAACGATCAAAGAATTTGGCTCATGAGAGGAAACTCAAGTCTATTGTTTGCAATAATCGAATTCATTCTCAAGTCTTGTGGGATATCCGCTGGAGGGTTTAATGTGACGGCCAAAGTGGTCGATGATGAGCAAAGAGTTCGATATGATCAAGGAATCTTTGAGTTTGGAGTCCATTCGCACATGTTTGTGCCGTTAATAATGGCGGCGTTGGTTAACTTGTTGGCACTTACTTGTGGATTGTTCAAGTTCTTCAAAGGTGATGACATGAAAGAACTATTGATGCAAGTGTTGATTGCAGGATATGGAGTGGTTAATTGTTGGCCAATCTATGAGGCCATGTTATTAAGTGATAATGGAAAATTGCCTCTTAAAACTACTGCTATGGCAATTTGTCTGACATGGATTCTCTACACAACAGCTTGGTTCGTTCTTGGTCAGTAACAGCTATGAAACCATTTCATTAATTCTTGATTACTTTGTACTATACATGTTTTAATTGCACTTGTTTTGTGTTCTATTCACATATATCTATTTATTGAATTTTTTATTTTTATTTAATTATCCGTGTTGGAAATCAAGTGCGAACGAAGGAGAAAAAAAGAAGAAGAATAGAACATTAGATGATTGTGAAGGAAGTGAAGGGCATATATGTGGTTTTGGGTGTGGTCAAAAATCCACTTGAGTATGCTATTCGTTAGAACCATACGATGTAGTTTTCTTTAAAACTAACGGTTTGGTTGAAAACACAGGCACAACTCGTAGATAGAAGGATAGAATATGGAAGAGATTCACATTTGAATGGCATATATGAAGTTCTAATAGTTTAATATTTATTCTAGATTTCATTAAGAACCTAATTACAATTATTTTTTCTTGTCTATTACATTTAACTTTTAGGCAAAATGATTTATTGCATAAAAAATAATCAAATGGCCCCACTCCACCTTGCTAAGCAAGTAAATAATTGAATAAAAATTAACTACATAACCGTAAGTAAAAAGTGAAGGCTTATATAGGTTATAAAGGCATCCACAATTGTTATGCTAAATTATTGATTGATGTGGATATAGCTCAACATTTGCCTGGAACCCTGATAATTGAACGAGTAGGTAAGAGCTTTTTCACTAATGTTGTTTATGAGAATTTACCTTCTTTTTGTATATTTGTTCCAACATATTGGTCACCTGTCAAAAGACTGCCACCAGAACAAAAAGCATGATGGTTATTCGGAGTCTAGGAAGAATATTGTTACTAGGGTTGCCGAGGTTGAAAATCCAAAACAGTCTGAGGAGCCAATCACACAGTGGTGAGCTAAGACTCCATAGCTGTCATTCCTGTCACAAATGCTTTTGATACTCTTCGTAATGACTTACATGTTCTGCCTGAGGAGGTCTCGGGGATTAGGAAGGGGAATGTTCATTGTCTTGAAGCTGATTCGACGGGTTCACACGCAAATTCAGAGACCATGAGCTCTAACGACAATGAGGATCCTGGTGATGAGGCCATTGAGGTTATTCCGCAGTTGATCATGGAATGCAACAAATGCATGATAATCTTGAGACTGGGGTTGTTCCGTTGGTTGCTCCTAAGCCTTCTCACATAATGCAACCGGTTATCACTGCGGAGGGCAATCAGCAGCAGGATACGGTTATTGCTATTGTAGAGAAGAATGAGTTGCATTCAAAGGTATAATGGTCTGATCAAGTTGAGGAGGACGAGGAAAAATGGAAGACGGTTGCTCGTAAGGACTCTAAAAGGATTGAGACACGCAATATTACTCTTCCAAGGTGAGTGTCAAAAAAGCCAATCAAGTTTTCCATATGAAGATATTTTTCTGGAATTGTACAAGACTAGGTAACCTAGACACGCAAAGGAGTTTGTTTTATTTTTTCATGAATCATAAACATGATATCATTGGCCTAGCAGAGCCAATGGTTGAAGTTCATTCTATTCTGCCGGGTTTTTGGCAACGACTGGGTTACTCTCGTGTAGTGGCAGACTAGTTATCCAAGGAAGCAATTCTCACTAGAGCTGACCAATGATGGTTCACTTCATTGGAGTTTTTCTCCTCTTTAGTTGAGTTTGATGGACAGGGAAAGGAGCATTTCCGTTTTACTTAAATGTTTCCTTTCTTTTCAACATAATTTGTCCTTCTTCTTTTCCTCACAACATTGAGCTGGAGATTTTTTTTTCTTTTTTCCTGCTTTGGTTTATTACCCTATTATTGGGTTGTAACAACTATTTATCATCTATTTTCTTATTTTAATAAATTTGAGCTTCAGAGAAGGACGTGGTCACATGAGAAGTGCTAATTTAGTTAAAAATGTATTTGTTGTAGTCACTAATTCATAAGTCTCAGACCTTTATTTTAAAAAAAAGGGCATCCACAATGGTTATATTCATTGTGGATATGATTGTTATGTAACATCAGTTTTTTATTAAATTCTCTCTTTATTAAACTCTCATTCCCAACTATTATACTCTTCTTTATATTCTATAATGAAACTCACAATCACTTCACTCATCATTTAATTTATTTATAATATACAATTCACAATAAATACATTTATTTAACATGATAATTTTATACTTTTATATATTTTAAATTATTTTGAATAAATTATTTATGCGAAATTTGTGAAAATAATATTTTCTATAAATTAGTGTTTAGTAAGTAAATATTAAAAAAATTATAGGTTAAGAAATAACTACATTCGAAGTCCAAAAATAACAAAATACATTAAGCAAACAATTTCAAATTCATTAAATAAACAAAAAAAATAAAAAATAAATACACTAAAAATCATGTAATACATTAACTTAAAATACATTACTTGATAATATAAAATTTTAAAATATATTAATTATAATAATATCCTAAATTTAAATTAAAAAACAACATCCTAAATTAAAAAATTAAAAAAAAAAAAGACAATTGAGTCCATCTCACATCCTTTATGTGGCTAATACAGACCAACCACATAATGAGAGCATCCACTCCCCTTAGGCACTCAATGAGTAATCATTGAGCTCGATAGTATATGCCCTATGGTTAATAGGAGTTTATTTAAGGGCGTGTAAAAAAAGGTGTATGTAGAGTGGTTTCTCATAAATCCAAATTCGAATTGAGTAATATCTTTTGGACAATTTTGCTCTCATTATTGAATTTGGAAAAAAAAATTACGTTATCTTATTCTGAATTTTTTCTTTTCTTTTTTTCCCGCTGAAAAATTCCAATCACTCAAACATGCGACCGCACTTTTCTTTGGTGAAATATCAAAACTGTTGCATTTTTTTCCAATATTTTGGCTAATATCATGCTAATTTCATCTTGTTCAAACTATATAGTGGTATGTGTTGAAAAATTAAGTTGTCTACTTACCATAGATGCTTACTACAACATTCGATCAAACTCATGACATACGTAGCGTTTTTGATCAATCAACTGAAACTACAGGATAAAAATAAAGTCATATATGAGTCAAATATAGTTCAACATTATTTATTTCTAAACCCTTATCTACTAGGTTCGTCCATCAATCTTAGTCGGAAGATTATATCATCCACGATAAAAGAGCTTACCCTAAACAATTATTGATGAAGACTCGCTCATCGCTGGTGGGCTTTGACTCTAGATCCCAAAATGACTTTTGTGATAAGTAGGGTTGGTTTTTCCCTCGTTTCTCTCTTTGGTGAGTGGGGAATACTTATATACACCTGGGTTTTAAGTCCTGCTTGACATGTGGCACATCTTGATTGGAAACATCTATGGCGGTGTGCAGAAGAGATTTCTTATCTTGGTGTCATGTGGTGATTGAGGACAAGCTCGTACATCTACAGCCTGTGGATTAAAGATGGGTTGCTATAGCAGAATGCAAGGTTGACGCGTAGCAGTGGTCCTTGGTGTTAGGATGTTACTAGGGACCCAACTGAGTAGGACCCGACAGAGTTGGCCTGGCCTAGTTAGGCTCTTAGTTATCCATTTGGGAGATTGTGCCCGATTTAGCCTCTTAATTGGCCAAGTGGGAGGTTGTGTTTGAGTATCTTTAGTCGGGTCATCGCAACTCATCTCCCTAAACTGACAGCGGGTGTCGTTGCATAGCTGAAAAGGAAGACAGACTGTCATATGGGTGTTCCTTATTGGTTCATGATAACAGTGCCCTTTTAGCCTTGTGGATAGACCCATAGTCGAGATGGGTTTGGTCCATTTCCCACATCAAATATCAACTCAATAATAGTTTTGATATTTTTTAACAGAACATTCAAATGCATTATTCACTCTTTAACTTAACATTGACAACCTTATACATGATACAATGATTAAATAATCAATCGTCAGTAGTATGATACGTATAGAATGTTAGACCATAACTTTTGGTGAAAATTATCATCTATAAATCTTAGATCGCATCTTCATGTCAAATCACTAAAAAAACTATAAATAAAATATGCATAAGCGTACCTGAATTCATAAAGAAATAGTTTTTTGAAGTCGTGCGGTTGACATTCTAGGTCAACAAATTTTCTTTAGAGAACCCTTTGATTTTTCTCTAAACTCTCTTTGATGATGAGATGTCAAAAAAAGAAGAATGAAACTTATGACCTAGGAACCATAACCACATATTTATAGAGACAACAAACCCTAATGTTACCTCTACTTAATTTCAATTTTATCCATCATAAAATTGAGAAATTACATTGGTATCTACACATTGAAGGCCCACACCATATTAGATACATCAAAGCCCAGATTAACCAAGCCTTATTAGATCACTTTTAATTGAGCTTAACCTTTTAGACAGTCTACAATACATAATTATTATCATACAAGCCCAATGTTGAATTAAAGATCCAACAATCTCCCATTTGAGCTGTATGTATAACCTTATAATTATGCATTGCAAAATAACTATATGAGCTCAACTTTACCGTCTTACCAAAATGTATCTATAACCAATCCGGTCCATTAATCATATCAACGTAGGATCAAAGCGGGCTTTGTTACATTTATCGTAACTCGACCCATCAATGGTTACATACGCCAATACAACCAACGACATGGATCATGATGTGGATGTGTAGCATGGAAACTTCATGCAATGCGATCTTAACATGCCTATTTACAATTGGTCCACTTTAAAACATAGTGAGATCAAACCATACCAAAATCAGAGTGTAAATTAAAACATAATTTTAGTTCTGCAGAGCATAACCTTAAAACTGAAAATTGTAATAACTGAAAGCATTACTATATCATATATAGCATCTAAATTATAAACTCCCACTAAAACTAAATATCATCGACTGAAATGACACCCATATGAGCAGTGTGCTCACGAAATACTTTGGGTGGTAAACCTGTAGTAAGCGGATTCGTAATCATGGAGTTTGTACCAATGTGCTCTATAGATAATTGTCCACTCTGAACTCTTTCTTTAACAACTAGGAACTTGATGTCTATATGTTTAGACTTTGTGAAGCTCCTTTTGTTATTGGAATATAGAACTGCTGACTTATTGTCACAAAATAAATTGAGTGGTTTCTTGATATTGTCCACTATGCGCAACCTTGTGACAATATTTTGCAGCCATACCCCATGATTAGATGCCTCATAACATGCTATGAACTCAGTTGCCATGGTAAAAGAGGCTATAAGGGACTGTTTAACACTATTCTAGGAGATAGCACCTGTAGCTAGCATATATATGTAACCCGTAGTTGATTTCATACTATCTTGGCATCCAGCAAAATCGGAGTCAGTATACCCAATGATCTCAAACTGATCTGACCACAGATATGTAAGCATGTAATTCTTTGTTCTCTGTAAATACCGTAAGACTCGTTTGGCTGCTTTCCAATGGTCTATCCCTGGATTGCTTAAATATCTGCCCAACATCCCAGTAATGCATGCAATATCTGGACACGTACAAACTTGAGCATACATTAGACTCCCTACTACTGAAGCATAAGGAATCTTTTGCATTTCCTTTTCCTCAAAATCATTCCTAGGGCACTGATTGAGACTAAACTTGTCTCCCTTAGCCACAGGGGTATCACCTGGTTTACAATTTTGCATGTCATATCTTTGAAGAACCTTTTCGATACAGGTCTTTTGTGACAGTCCAAGAATACTTTGAGAGCTATCATGATGTATCTTTATACCTAACACAAAAGAGACATCACCAAGATCTTTCATCTCAAAATTCTTAGCTAGAAATCTCTTGGTTTCATGCAATAAGCCTATATCATTGCTGGCAAGCAAAATGTCATCGACATATAAAACCAGAAAAACATGTTTGCTCCTGCAGAACTTATGGTATATGCAATTATCAACCAAATTCATCTCAAAACCGAAAGAGATGATCACTTGATGAAACTTAAAATACCATTGTTGGGATGCTTGATTGAGCCCATAGATGAATTTCTTAAGTTTGCAAACCATATTCTTTGGGTCTCTTGACACAAAGTTTTCTGGTTGCTTCATATAAATTGTCTCATCAATGTTACCATTAAGAAACGTTGTCTTTACATCCATCTGATGCAGCTCAAGATCAAAATGTGTCACTAATGCCATTATAATCCTGAAAGAGTCTTTTGAAGAAACATGAGAGAAAGTCTCTTTATAGTCGATGCCTTCTTTCTATGTAAAGTCCTTTGCGACTAGACGTGCTTTGTACCTTTCAACATCACCTTTTGAATCCCTCTTGGTCTTAAATATCCATTTGCAACCAATGGTTTCACACCTTTTGGAAATTGAACAAGGTCCCACACGTCATTGTCCTTCATAGACTTAATCTCTTCATTCATGGCATCAATCCACTTTTGAGAGTTTGAACTTTCTATGGCCTGATGAAAGTTGATAGGATCATCTTCTAACATTCTAATGTCAACCTCATTTTCATGGAGATATACAATAAAGTCATTTGGTATTGCTCTTATCCTCTCTCTAATGGATCTCCTTAATGGCACAGGTTCTTGAAGTGTTGAAGTTTGTTCTTCTGGAACAATTTCTTGAGTGGGAAGTTCTTCGACATTGTCTTGATTTATTGTGTCTTGGACAAAGTCAAGAATAAAATCCTGATCTATGCCAATAACACCTGTTGGAGTATCAACATATTACTTTTCAAAGACAAAGTCCCTAAATGCATCTCCCTCCTGCAAACTCAACATCCTTAAAGAACCGAGCATTGTCCGAATAAAAAATAGACTTAGTTGTGGGATCATAAAACTTGTACCCCCTGGACCTTTCAGAATATCCAACAAAATAGCAACTCATCGTTCTTGAATCCAATTTTTTTTCATTAGGCTTATAAGGCCTTGCCTCAGCTGGATAACCCTAATTATGCAAGTTCTTTAGACTAGGCTTTTTGCCAATCCAAAGATCGTAAGGGGTTTTTGTAGTTGCTTTTGTTGAAACTCTGTTAAGGATATATGTTGCAGTCTTAATTGCTTCTCCCCAGAGTGATTCTGGTAAGGTAGAATGACTAATCATACTCCTCACTATATCCTTAAGCGTTATGTTTCATCTTTCAGCTACACCATTCATAGTGGGCGACCCAACATAGTGTACTGTGGAATGATACCGCATTCTTCTAGGAATTTAGCAAATGGTCCTGGACGCTACTCACCTAAACCGTCATATCTATCATAGTATTCACCACCACGGTCAGATCTGATGCTTTTAATTCTTTTGTTGAGTTGGTTCTCAACTTCAGCCTTGTAATTTTTGAACACATCCAGTGACTATGACTTTTCATGAATGAGATATATATAGTCATATCTGGAATAATCGTCTATGAACGTTATAAAGTATTGTTGACCATTCCAAGCAACCGTAAGGAATGACCCACAAATATCTGTATGAATAAGTTCTAAGACATCCAAAGACCTATTGGCTTCAAATCTCCTTTTATTGTTTTGTTTTCCCTTTATACAATTAACACAAACATCAAAGTTTGTGAAATCTAAGGGATCTAGAATTTCGTTTGGCACAAGCCTCTCTATTCTCCTTTTAGAGATATGACCTAATCTCTTATGCCATAACTCTGTTGAATTCTCACTAGCTGATTTGCTCTTTACACCTCGTGTACTTAATTGCAGGGATTCATTAAATGAAGCAACAATATCAATTGAATAAAGATTATCAAAATTTGATAAATAACCGGATCCAACTAATTTTGAATCATGAAACAAACTGAATTTTCCATTTCCAAATGAACAAGAATAACCAGATTTATCCAAAGTGGAAATAGAAATCAAATTCCTTCTAAAAGACGATACAATAAATGTTTCATCAAGATCCAAGTAAAATCCAATCTTTAACAATAATCTAAATTTTCCTATTGCTTCAACTTGAATTGTTTTGCCATCGCCCATATGGATGTATCTCTCAACATCATTTGGCTTCCGACAATTTAGGCAACCCTGCATAGACACACTGATGTG
>CAODLS010372476.1:0-10420 GCA_948243855.1 Flueggea neowawraea
ATGTTTCGAATGTTCCTATTATCCATGCTTTTCATCTTTTCTATGCTTGTCCTGTTTTGTTTCAAGGCCCAGTATCATGCATTTTTTTATTATTTATTGACACTTCTTTCTAATATTTCTTTGTTGATGGGAGATTCTTCAAGTCATAAAGAGAGATTTTTAGAAGGTTAATTCTCTATCTCCTCTTTTTTTTTTTTTGCTTTTGTTGTTATTGGTTTCAGAATATTGCGGTGCTTGTGAGATTTTTTGGCGGCATGATATCTGTGAATGGAAGAAGATGGGTCTGTTTGTAAATAGCTGTTCCAGATTGAATTGATTAGCATTACTTTTGCTGCCTGGTGGTTCGACTGGTTGAGGCGCATATCATGCTGGAGGAGGTCCTTGGTTCAAATCTTACCAGGAGATGTTTTTCTGGGGGTTTACTGCAGGCCTTTCCCTTGCGGGCCAGATCAGACATCCAAGCCCAGATCAACCTTCCAAACCTAGACCAGGCTTTTTTCTTCGGGGCCAGACCAGTCTTCCAATCCTAAACCAAGATATCTAGACTCAAGCCTAAGCTCGTAGCACGTATCAGGCTCTCTAGGCCTGCATCTCCATCTTGAAACGTGGTTGGCATTCCGGTCTACCATCTTTGCTACTAAAATCCGTCACACGAGATTTACCTTTTGAAGAATGAATGATTGGCATTCCGAACTACCGACCATGCTAAAAAAATACGTCATCCAATATTTTTTTCCCTTTAAACAGTTAGATATTCGAGCCTACAAGAAAAATGAGTGAGATCAAGAGTATTGGAGCAGAAAAATCCGCACTCGTCCGATTAGACCACATGCAACGTCTGAAACTGCCAGATTCGAGTACAGCAAGGGAGTCTCTGAGCTGCATCGCACTGGATCATGAACGGAGCTGACCAGATCATGCCACGTGACGCAACACAACCATCCGGTTTGAGGTGCACCTGACTACTGTGAGCTGCGTTGCACTAGATTCCATTTTCCTAAGGCTCTTTTGGTCCATCCGATCTAGCTATATGGAAGCATGACATCCTTTGGATTTGAGCTCAACTGAGATTAGATGCGCCTGATTTCGTGTTCTCTTATCAAATTGCAACCGTCAGATTTATCTACGTGGCTAAATTTGGGCCGCTTTATTTGAGCTCATGCTTTATCTGTACATATGCTTGCACTGGATCCCGTGTTTCTTTCAGTCTGATAAAGCAAAATTGCTCATTTTCAGCCGTTCGATCTGAACTTACAGATGACATTTTAGTCTTTTCTGCAGCTGATTCCTTTTTCTTGCAACCAAAGCTAACTTTTTTTTGCAGCCGATGCAGCTAATTCTGGCACTTTTTTCTCTCCAGATTTTCTTATACTTGATTGTTGACATGGATCGTCTTAAGGGAGCTTTGAGCGTTAGGGGCGAAAACAAGCGCAAGGGATGAGAGGTCACTAAGGTTCTTTCAAAGAAACCACAATGAGAGAAGGGTCTTCTTGTAGTTTCTTCCAATGACATGAACATTTTTTCTCATCCATCCTATTGTCCGTGGAGCAAAACCTTTGAGTCTAAGCTCCAGGGGAGACCATTTGAGATTATTGATGGATCTATAGGCGAAGTCTTCAAGCAGAGTAGTGGGGCTCTCCCTTACAAGGGTAAATAACCTAAAACTTCTTCTCACCAGGAAAAGACATTTCCTCAAATCACGGCTCCTAATCGGGAAAAAGGTCATTTAGTCAGGATTGACACTGAAGAAGACTTCTGGCAATCCTAATGCTGCTATGGATCAATTTGAGATTGCCTTAGCAAAGGTGGATTTCCTTTCTTACAATTATATATATATATATATATATATATATATACTTATTTATGCTCACATCTTTATCTTTATTTCAAGTGGTGCAACAAGCCACAATAGCATTTGCTATGGGCAAAGATCTTGACAAGCGATTTATTGCTGAGGAGAGAGCACATCGAATCCGATGAGAGCAATATGATGAGCTGAAGGTTATTTATGACAAAACTTACCATGACCTTATGTCAACTAAGAACGCTAAACATGATATTGAGAAAATAAAGAGGAAGCTTGAAGATACTAATGAGGAGCTCTTAATCCGTAACAACGATCTTATTTCTAAGTGCAGTTATCTCCAAAGTTAACTTAAGTCTTTACGAAAGGAGAAACAAGAGTGGCTAAAGGAGAAAGAGGACATACTTGGAGACTCCTCTCTTGCTCCAGCACCTATCAATCCAGCGAACTATATTGGAGGCGGTTCTAAGGTTCCTTCCATTGCAACTAATATGTCCCCAACTTCGGAGACTTAAAGGCTTTGGAGGCTCATATCTATTCCTTTTGTATCTTTATTTTCGAACAGTTCTAGTAATTTGGTTGAATATTCTTGACATTTGAACTTTTTCCTTTATCATGTGGTTGGCTTTATGAGCATTAAAGTATCTTCAGTTCAAGAATATTTTTGTCATTTTTTTATACGATTCTTTCAACATATTTTATTACGTGCACTTACGACAAACCTCATCTTATTGGTGTGCAAAGTGGTCATTCAGTTGCACGTCATAAGTAAAATTTTTTTTGCGCGCTTATGAACAACCTCATCTTATTGGTGCGCAGGGTGGTCATGCAATCATGAGTCCTTTAGCAGATATTCATGCATTCGATCATGGAAACCCTCGTCTTATTGGTGTGCATGGTGGCCAGGCGTCTTAATAAATTTTACTATGTGCGTTTCTGACGAAACCTCGTCTTATTTGCATGCGAGGTGGTCATGTAGCCACATGTCTTTCAACAAATTTTCCTGCGTGCACTTACGAACAACCTCGTCTTATGGATATGCAATGGCGCCATTTAGCTACAAGTCTTTGAGCAACTTCTCTTGCGTGCGCTTATTAACACACTTGTCTTATGAGTCTGCAAGGTCGTCATACAGCTACACATCTTTGAACAACTCCTCTTGCGTGCGCTTATGAACAACCTCATCTTATGCGTGTGCAAGGTTGCCATGCAGTTGCACGTCTTTCAAAAAATTCCCTTGTATATGCTTATGAACAACGTCGTCTTATAGGTGTGCAAGGTTGCCATGCAGTCACACGTCTTTCAACAAATTCTCTTGCGTGCGCTTATGAACAACCTCGTCTTATAGGTGTGCAAGGTTTCCATGTAGCCACATGTCTTAAGTAATTTTTATGTGCGCACTTATGAACAACCTCGTCTTATGGGTGAGCAAGGTCATCATGCAGCTGCACGTCTTTCGACAAATTCTCATGTGTGCGCTTATGAACAATCTCGTCTTATGAGTGTGCAAGGTCGTCATAATGCTGATCGTCTTTCAACAATTTCTCTTGCATGAGCTTATGAACAACCTCGTCTTATGGGTGTGCAAAGTTGTCATGCAGCCACACGTCTTAACCAATTTTTCTGGTCGTGCTTATGAACAACCTCGTCTTATAGGTGTGCAAGGTCGCCATGCAGCTGTACATCTTTCAACAAATATCCTTTAATGAGCTTATGAACAACCTCATCTTAGGGGTGTGCAAAGTTTCCATGTAACCACACGTCTTTTGCTTGCGTTCAAGATAAAACCTTTTCTTATTTGTATTCAAGGTGGTCACTTCCTGCAAGTCTTTATTTGTTTATGGAATTCTGTGTCAAAGTTTACTATCCTTTTGGAAATTGTAAAACCTAAATGCATAGGGACATATGATAATGACATGAACCAGCCAATGAATGTAAATGTAAAATTGTTATGGTTCCGCTTTGAAGCATACATCTATTCTTCCATTACCTTTGTTGATCATTTGGGATCTTCTTGAGTTCCCAACTTTTGCCTCTCAAATTTCTTTTGAGTTTCCCTTTCTTTTCTTTTTAGGTCATTATCATCTCTTAATCTAATTGATTTCGTGACTTTTGCCTAAATGATGTATTTGTTGGCTAGACCAAACAAGTTTGCCAAAGTCTTCGGCTAGTGAAGAGATAGGGCAACCTGAAGTTGTGTCCAATGCGTTCTTTAGAGCACTGATGCCATGGCGACCCCAAGTTGTAGCTCATGAAATTCTAAGGATTCATTCCTGAACCTGTCAATGTATTGCGTAGCATCCTTCTTCTGTTTGCTCTTCCCATCCATGGAGAATCGTGACGACTTCAAAGTTTTGTACGTTGTGAGGATCTTCCTTCTTAGTAAATGAAGGGAATATAGGCCTCTTGAATTTCTTGGGCAATGTCCATTCCATAATTTCTTTGGTTAAAGGGTTTTATCCCCCTAGTTGTGCCTCTTCTACTGGAACTAACTTCTTCTGCTCCATGATCTCTTCCAAAATGTCCACCACATTAGTGTCATGAAGGATTGGATTCCCTCTGCTATTTAGCACCATGAAGGATTGGTTTTCTTGTTACATCTTCTCATTTGAGGCGTTAGGACTCTCTGCATTTTAGATCGATTATCTTCACCCATCTTCTTGGTTAGAGCTTAGGGAAATTTCACCTGCCTATAAATTTAGGAGGAACACACTTGATTAGAGCTTGAGTAAAATTTCCTCAGTCCATTTTCTGTAAAAACAAGTTTTCCTTCTTCATTCGAAAAAACACGCTTGATTGAAAGCTTAGGAAAATTTGTTCTGCAATAAAAATTCCCTGTGGAAATGCTCTGCACTTTCTGGAGGTCAAGTTTTTCTTCTTCGCTTAGAGGAACATGCTTTATTAGAGTCTTAGGGAATTCCAAAGGATGATCAAGGGAAATCTCTTTGTGTTTCTGATAGTCATCTATTCCTTCTTCCCGTGGAGGAACACACTTCGTTGGAGTCTTAGGGAATTTCAGGGGATGATCAAAAGAAATTTGCCTTGTCTTTATTGGACTCATCTCTTCCTTCTTCCCTTGGAGGAACACGCTTCGTTGGAGTCTTAGGGAATTCCAGAGGATGATCAAAAGAAATTTGCCTTGTCTTTCTTAGACTCATCTCTTCCTTCTTTCCTTGGAGGAACGCGCTTCATTGGAGTCCTAGGGTATTCCAGAGGATGATCAAAAGAAATTGGCCTTGTCTTTTTTGGACTCATCTCTTCCTTCTTCCCTTGGAAGGAACACGTCTTTCCTTAGGAATTCTAGACTCTAGACCTTCTGGAATGTGAGGGAATGGATATTGATAGTGGCTCTCCATGGGTGGGCTCTCATGAGGAACATGTCTTTCCTCAGGAATTCTAGGCTCTAGATCTTCTAGGATGGCAGGAAGGGGATCTTGATGGTAGCTCTCCACGATAGCCTTTTCACGAGCAGTGAGATTTTTGATTCTAGCAAAGGCTTGCAAACCAGGAGGTAGAGGCATTTGAGGAAGAATCTCCTTGAACATAGCCATCATTTCTCTCCTCTGATTCTCCTCGTCTTTGTACTTCATCGTCTTGTACACATTTAGAGGGACTGTTGGGTTGGTAGTTCTTGATGCTTCAGTGGCATTTTGAACTCTTGGGCATCATTGGATTCCTTATCCATCCTTAGCTTTTTGTAAGGGCATATTTGGATCCTTTATCCTTCTTTAGCTTTTTTGTGCGCCTTTTTTGATCTTTTTGTGCATTGCTTCGAGCTCCTAGGCCTTTCTACATGCTTCCTTGAGATCTTAAATTTCTCTGAATTCCTTGCTCAGCTTCTTGAGATATTGCATATCTCTAATCGCTTTGTGCACCTCATTGAGCTCCTGTGTCTCTCCAAACTCCTAGGGAGCCTTCTTGCACTTTTGTGTCCCTTTGAACTCCTACATTTTCTTGAGTTCCTTTGCCTTCTAATGCTTCTTGCATTCCTTGGAGATTTACAACATTGTCTTGGCTTTCCTCTTCACATTGTCCTCTCATCATAGATCTTTTTGACACCATGTTGTGATTGTCTTCGCGTTAGTTCTGTTGATGTAGAAAAACTTCTCAGAGAACACATAACTTCTCGCTCGTGTTCCCATAGACGTCGTCAATTGTTGTTGCCTAGAACAACAATGAGGTTGAAAGGGCCTTCATGATCTTCATGTGAATCCTGCAAAACAAGGAAGGTCAGGAGGTCGAGGGTTGTAGCCTCGATGCCACTCTGACGCTCAAGTCAGATTATTATTTCTGAGAGTGTTTTGACAATTTGTAGGCTGTGTCAGGCGTACCTTATTTGAAGTAGAGGGGGTTATTTATAAAGTGAGTGATGAAGTCAGATGAGGTGGGTAAGAACTTCCCTTTGAATTTCAAATGTCAAGATATCAATCTCCAACTCTTCATAATCTAATATTTCTATTAAAGACATATAACGTGTTTGACATATTCTTCTAGAATATGGGTCTTCTTCTGTAGACTTGACATTTGAATGTGGGCTTGCATGGACTTTCGATGTATTGGGCCCTATGGGTATTGTTGTCTCACTGGGTCTCTACCCAGGACACATAAGTAGATTTATTAAATTATTATAATTTTAAATTTGTAAAAATTGACTCAATTTGGATATTTATTTTCACTTGCCCACTTTTGGACCTAGCTGAGTTAATCTAATGTTTCTAGACATTTTTCTCAAAAAAAAAAAAAGATTTTCCATAATACATATGATATTTTAAATTTTACCAAATAAAAATGAGTTGCTGCATAACATTTTTCTCTGAATATTTGTTTTTTTTCCATTGAATAGCCACCATTTATATTATTGTTGTTATGTAATTTTTTTTGGATATATCAATAATCCGGTGCAAAGCAAATGATAAAAGCTTAAACAAAGAATGTAATAAATGACATTCTTATCTTAAAAAAATATCTATATCAAATAATATTACTTAGGGAAGTTGAAATAATTCTTAACATAAGAAACATAAGAAAGAATAACTTCTATATATCTTATCAATATATATCGATAATTTCACCTTTTTTTATATGATTTTCTTAATTAAGTTGATAAATGAACAAAACATAAGAAAGAATAACTTCTATATATAATTCTGAAAATTATTTTTTGATAAATTAACTTATAAAAAATAAACAAGTACCAAATTTTATAATTTAAAAAAGACTATATTTCAGAATATATTTAATATAATTTTTAAATCTTACTAAATAAAAATTTAGAGTTGACTTATAAGAAATAAAGGAGTTGATTCATAACATTTTTTTCTCAAATATATACTGCTTGAGAGTGGCACATGGATTTATTACATATTATATATTAATATTACAAAAATTTCAAATAAAACTATAATTAATAATGGAAGATATTAAATTAGGATATTAAATTATTTGATTAAATTAGTTTTATTTCTCTTAAATATTTTATTTACTTAATTTAGTTCTTTTTTAATTTCTCATTATGATGATGTCTTTTAATTTCATGATTTTTATACTTTTTATTAACCTTTGATTTTACTTCATGATTTTTATACTCTTTATTTACCTTTGATTTTTTTTAATGTGATTATGTGGAGTATTTTTTTTTGAAGATATGAGAAATATTATTCATAGTTTTTTGTTAACAACAATTTTTTTTTGTAGATTTTGTCATTTAATATGAGTTACGCATGAGGTTTTTGTCATTGTTAATTGAGATAATAAAATGTAATTTATTGGTTACTAAATATAAGAATTGTTCATGATAGTAAAATTATACAACAAATAGTAATTAATATAACACATAAATATATCTAAATTTTGGAATTCAAAATAAAAATAAGTAATCTAACTTGTTGGCTTTTTTTCTTTAAAATTTTTATTGGCATGTTGTCATCATCTTCATCCGTTTGTTGTTGGACCCTTTTCCCCTTTTATTTTTGCCGATGCATTAGCTTCCCACCATTCGTATACTTGACATCCAACTTCATTTCTACGTCTTTGATGGGTTTACCACCTTTTTTTGTGCTTTTGTCTTGAGTTGTTATATCTTCTCGATAATTGAATTTTTGGAACAATGTTGTCTTCAATGTCATGTTTTGATTTTGAGGCATTTTTGGATTTCACTTTATTGCCATTCTTCATTGTATACTTGACTTCAAGTTTTGGCTCTTCTTCAACGGCTTGAATTTCTTGTCCGATGAAGTGGCTGGTCTTTTAGGAAGCATCTTTGCAAGATATCATAAATATGTATTTTTTTTGTTAGGATGATACCAATCCTTTATAAAATTTGCTTTTGTGTTTGTCATTTCCCTAATTACAATTGGTTTTGTTTAGTATTGGCATAATTAAAAATGTTAGTGCAAAGTGTGTTGATCGTATTGATAAATTACCGTAGTTGTGAAATTAATATAAGTTTGTACATGACATTTTAGAAGATAAAATACTTGGTCAAAAAGTGTGACATCAACGTCATATGTTTCATCTAAACCTTATTGTTGGAATTCACTTGTTTATGACATTCATAATTAATCAGTGCAGTGGAAATAACAAAAATTTTAAGCCTTGAATTCTCCCAAAGACCCATGCACATCAACATATATGATTAAGGTTCGAAGATCTACCTTAAATCCAAAGCTTGAATGTTCGATCGGATGGAGTGTTGGCATAGCTTTTAGTATTCAAAACTTCGAATCACTTTTCGAACTCACGTTACCTTTGCACGAACGTGTCTAGAGGTATCCACACGAACGAACTTCCTTCGGATTGGTGGAGTGTACTAGCACCCTTTTGGAATCTCTATTCTAAAAGCTCACAAATAATTTTCTCTCTTTTGTTTGTGGCACTCACTAATTCGGCCAAGCCATGAAAGAATAGCAAGGACTGCACACTATTTATAGGCACAAGAGGAGACCTAAATAGGTGCATAACAAGGCCAAAATTCCTCTCTCCTTGTCCTCCAAGAATTCGGTCTCTTCCTAATCTAGAAGGGTGTGCCGAATTCCTATCCTAGTCACACTAGGATTTGCTTTTCTTGTCCTACAAGAATAAACACTTCCTAATTAAATTAGGGTTTTATTATCTTTCCTTGTCACACAAGAATTAAAAACCTAATTAGTCATAGACTCCTAATTAAGAATGCATGTGCCGAATTGATCCTTGTCACACAAGGAATGAGACTCCTAAAAAATAGGAGAGGTGGTGTGTGCCAAATTTCTTCCTCCTAATTAGGATGAGTGTGCTGAATTTTCTCCCTCCTAATTAGGTTATGTTGTGCCGAAATTCTAATGGATTGGATTAATGTTATTGGGTTTTTAATTATATGATACATTATCATTTAATAAACCACTCACATGGGCCAAATTATGTCACACATAATTAAATACCCATAACCTTACTAACTAGTGATTTATATTAAAAGCACATTACATTAATTGACTATGTATTAAATTTTATTTAACACATAAATCATAAAACCCTGAATTGTTATTGATTAATCAAATTAATCATCTTAATAATTCAATCACCACAAAGAGAGAACTTTTGTAACCAATCCAATTCGTTCTTGTGTGCAACCCAATAGGCCCACTCGAAATTGGCAATTGGCCTTGTCTCAAACCTTTGGGCCCAAAGTCCATTAGCGGTATCTAGTAATACATTATGGCAACCCAAAACGAGCGATGTCGGTGATCCGAGTTAACCTTTCACAGTCTAATATTTAATCATTTTGTCACACGATATCTCATCTAAGCATAAGGTATGGTCACATGTCAACCTTATATTGCTTAGCATGTTTCTCGATCTCAAGTAGATTGATATAAAAAATGACATTGATAAACCCTTTTATCAATTCATTTGAGTATGCATATATTCCATCAATCTCACTCATCAAGTGACCAAAAGATATCATTCTTCACAAGAGGAACAAATCCATCACTATCACTATCACTCCTCTACATGATTCATGACATATCTAATCATAGCTTTTATTGTTACCCTGTTACGGACAACATTTGACTAAGTCAAAACAAGCAATTCCTCATGTAGGAGTCAATAGTGAGTTTCAGTCAGAGGACTTAAACATCACTACTGCATGAAAGCTACTTTGTGATAACAATCCATGAAGTGCTTTCATAGCGGACCAGTCCAATACATGTTCCCCAACATAAATCTATGTTCTAAGTTGATATATCATATCTGTAATCAGTAAAACATGATTATCCACTTAGCAACATACTAATCTTAATTCATTATCATTTCTATGATAATGATCGATTAGGGACATTTAGAATATTATCCTTTTTGTCTTTATAGTTTTACTATCAAGTCACACACTTGATGGCATAAGGAAGAATAAACCATTCATGGATTTTTTTTATCTCATAAAATATATTATATTTCATAGAAATGAAATGCCTCTTTATTAAAGAATTGAAGGACAATGTACATCAATGCTTGGACAAGGGTACAATTCTAACACTTATAACCTTAAGTAAACCTGCACATACATTATTATGCATAATAGAATTTAGTGTATATAATTTTAGATGTTTGTTCATTAGTATTTTTGTGAAATTACCTATGTTT